>VWYK01114466.1:0-23821 GCA_013399775.1 Semnornis frantzii | reverse complement strand
TTTGTTTGTTTGTTTTTTCTCTTCCAGTATGTCCAAGCAGATGCTCCTACCAATAAAACACTGGCTGGGCTGGTGGTGCAGCTGCTGCAATTCCAGGAAGATGCCTTTGGAAAACATGTCACCAATCCTGCCTTCACTAAGCTTCCTGTGAGTGTTTGGGTTAACCCCAGGCTGAGTTTTCTTCCTTCTTTTATTCCTTCTTCCAGTATCTGTGCTGCTGACCTGTGTCCAGGCCATGGGGAGAATCTTAGCATGGTGGGGGTTGGAAGTGACCTCTGGAGATCATCCAGTCCAACACCCTGCTAAAGCAGAGGCACCCACAGTGACTTGGCCAGGGTCACAATGTCCAGGGATGTTTGGAATCTCTCCACACAAGGAGACTGCACAACCTCCTTGGGCAGCCTGGGGCAGGGCTGCAGCACCCTCACACCCAAGAAGTTTCTCCTCCTGTTCAGATGGAACCTCTTGGGTTCCAGTTTGTGCCCATTGCCCTTGTCCTATCAGAGGACACCAGTGAGAAGTGCCTGGCCCCTTCTTGACACCCAACCTCCTGATACTTACAAACATTGATAAGAGGCCCTCTTAGGCTGCTTTTCTGCAGACTAAACAGCCCCAGGTCTCTTAGATTCTCGTCCTCATCAGACAGATGTTCCAGTAGCCCCTGTCAGACACACTCAGGAAGGGCTTTGCTCACTGGGAGGCTGAGGGTGGGTAGTCTAGAATTCTGTCAGAGGTAGGGCATCGTTTTGGTTGGAAAGAGACCTTTAAGATCACGGAGTCCAACCATGAACCCAGCACTGCCAGGTCAACACTAAAGCATGGCCCTCAGCACCACATCTCCGAAACCCTTCCAGGGATGGGGACTCCACCGCTCCCTCGGGCAGCCTGAACCATGCCTTGACAACCCTTAAGAGGAAGAAATTGTTCCTCATGTTCTACCTAAACCTCCCCTGGGGCAACCTGAGGCTGCTTCCTCTCATCTTGTTCCTTGGGAGAGGACACCAACCCCCACCTGGCTGCAGCTTCCTTGGAGGGAGTTGCAGAGAGCCAGATGGTCTCTCCTCAGCCTCATTTTCTCCAGGCTCAACAACTCCAGGTCCCTCAGCTGCTTCTCACCAGCCCTGTTCTCCAGACCCTTCACCAGTTTTGTTGCCCTTCTCTGGCTCTTCTCCAGCCCCTCAATGTCCTTCTTGGAGTGAGGAACCCAAAATTCAGATTCCAGATTCAAGGTGTGACCTCACCAGTGCCCAGTCAAGAGGGTCAATCACTTGTACATACTAAGTGGAAAATATTGATCACTGATTAACTCAGATAACTACTGAGGGTGTTCCTTTGTTCTCTGAGCCACCACTCAGAGAATCCTTTATTGCTTTATGGTGTTTTTTTGGTTGTTGTTTATGGTTTGTTCCTGAACTCCTTTTCTGAGCAGCATGGATTTGTGCAAGTTCCCTTCAGAAAAGGAGCTTTCCAAAAGCTTTAGAGACAGAGGTGAATGTTGGGCTGATTTATTTGGATGTGACCGTGGAGACCTTAAAGTTGGACCTGTAATCAACAAGTTAATAAACCACTTGAGTGCTCTGAAGCCTTAAATCCATTTATCTCAAAAATGGGTCATAAAGATCTCAGGGGTGTTGTAAATCTGTCATTCCTGTGTTTATTCTTGCTCTCTTGAAGGTGTAATCTGATCAGGTTTGCCAAACAGTTGGATCTCTCTGCTCTCAGTGACTTTTGACAGGAGACATCTCATCTGTACCTCTTCTTTCTTATTGTTTGCATGAGAAAATGCAGTATTTTGCCTTAAGATGAGGCATTTTTTTTAGGCATAGCATTTAAGAGACTGATTCAGGCTCTGAAGGAGCTTTGTGTTACTCTACCACAGCTCTTTAAAGATGTGAAAGATGCTTCAGGTCTGCAGGACTATGTCTGTCTTGGGAAGAGAGGTCATAGAATCATAGAACAGTAGGGGTTGGAAGGGACCTCTGAAAGTCATTGAGTCCAACCCTCTTATCCAAAGCAGGATCACCTAGGGCAGGTCACACATGAACACATCCAGATGGGTCTTGAAAGTCTCCAGAGATGGGGACTCCACAATCTCTCTGGGCAGCCTGCTCCAGGGCTGCTTCACTCTTACAGCTAAGAAGTTTTTCTTTATGTTGAGCTAGAACCTTCTGTGTTCCAGTTTGTATCTATTGCCCCTTGTCCTGTCACAGGGCACCACTGAAAACAGCCTTACCCCTTCTCAACACCCACCCTTCAGATTCTTGTAAACATTGAGAAGATCTCCTCTCAGTCCTGCTCTTCTCCAGGCTAAAATCTCTTAGGTAATTAAAGAGTCTCTTATGCGACGTTGATCCCCAGGACTGTATTGAGCAGGATCAACAGTTTCCCAAAATGCAGAGGTGAGTTTTGCTGCAGTGGGGCATGTCTGGCATGTCAGCAAAAAGAACAGGTCAGTTGTGGGTGACCTCATAGAATCAGTCAGGGTTGGAAGGGGCCAGAAGGATTGTCTAGTTCCAAGCCGCCTGCCATGGGCAGGGACACCGTACCCTAGATCAGGCGGCCCAGAGCCTCATCCAACCTGGCCTTAAACACCTCCAGGGATGGGGCCTCAACCACCTCCTTGGGCAACTCCTCCACTCTCATGGTGAAGAACTTCCTCCTCACCTCCAGTCTGAATCTTCCCACCTCCAGCTTTGCTCTGTTCCCTCCACTCCTGTCACTACCTGAGAGCCTAAAAAGTTCCTCCCCAGCTTTTTTGTAGCCCACTTCAGATCCTGGAAGGTCACCTGGGAGCCTCCTCTTCTCCAGACTGAACAGCCCCAACTCTTTCAGTCTGTCCTCATAGCAGAGCAGCTCCAGCCCTCTGAGCATCCTCGTGGCCCTTCGCTGGACACACTCCAGCATCTCCACATCCCTCTTGTCCCAGGGGCTCCAGAACTGGATGCAGTACTTCAGGTGGGGTCTCAGCAGAATAGAGGGGCAGAATCAACTCCCTTGACCTGCTGACCAGCCCAGGTTGATGCATCCCAGGCTCTGGTTGACTTTCTGGGCTGCAAGTGCACACTGCTGGCTCATGTTGAGCTTCTCATCCACCACATAGGATAGTTAAAGATAGGCAATTTGTACATTGGTGCTCTGAAAAGACTCTTTGCAACAAGTCTTCTGGCTTCATGTTGAGACTCTTCTTTCCAGGGCAGCTTGTGTTTGTTTGCATGTTTAAAACCCAACACTTATCTGCTCAAAACCAAATCTTAGGGCAAGAAAATTATTCAGTGTCTTAAAGTCATAGAATGGTTGGGTTGGAAGAGACTTTAAAGATCATTATGGTCCAGCCTTGGTGCCACCTGCACCTAGAGCAGATTGCTCAAGGCCTCATCCAACCTGACCTTGAACACCTCCATGGAGGGGACATCCACAACCTCCCTGGGCAACCCTGGTGTCTTACCACCACCAGCAGAAATTATTTCTTCCTAATCGCCAGTCTAAACCTTGTCTCTTCCACCATCAATCCATTCCCCCTCCTCGTGTCACTGCAGGCCCTTGTCAGAAGTCCTTCCCAGCTTTCTTGTAGCCCCTTCAGGTACTGGAAGGCTGCTGTAAGGTTTCCTGAACAACCCCAACTCCCTCAGCCTGTCCCCTTGTGGAGGGTGCTCCAGCCCTCAGAACATCTTCATGGCCCTCCTCTGGACTCGCGCCAGCAGTTCCATGTCCTCCTTACGCTGAGGGCACCAGCACTTGACACACTACTCTAGGTGGGGTGTCACCAGGGACAGAATCACTTCCTTCATCTTGCTTTTGATGCAGTCCAGGAGAGAGATGGCCTTCTGGGCAGCCAGGGACCATTGCCAGCTCATGTGAAGTTTTTCATCTGCATGAAGAACTCTGTTTGAACCCAAACGTGTTTAGTCTTACAATCTTAAAGAAGATCATGAAATTCCTAAAGTGATTCAGCTGAGAAGTAAACCATACATTTGAGAGGTTAGATGTCTAAAACTCATCCAACCAGGACGGTTTGGTTTGAAATGACCACCTAAAAGTCAGTGTCACTGTGTTTTCACTTTTCTTTTGGCTTCTAGGCAAAGTGCTTCATGGATTTCAAAGCTGGAGGTACATTATGTCACATTCTTGGTGCTGCTTACAAATATAAGAACGAACAGGGCTGGTAAGTTTGTGTTTGTGATGTATCCACCTTCTGCATGACATTAAACACGTGAATTGCTTCTGCAAACTGCTTCAAATGTAATGCTTTTTGAAGATTTGGGTAGGCAAGGGAGTTGGAGATGGGAAGAGGAAATTTTGTTCCTGTTTTGCTGATGGTAGCTTTGTAAAGACACCCCCACACTTCTAAATTTACCAGCAAGTTGTCCCAAATTTAAGGGGTAGGTTGGGAGTTAATTACAAACTTGATGCTTTTTATACCATTTACTTGCTGTGTGACTGAGCAAATCAGTATCTGAGCATCTGTTCCCCATCTAGATGATGTCAGTCTCTGTTCTGTGCTTTTGTGTGATACAGTCATGTAGGAATTGGGAGGGACCTCAAAAGATCATCCAGTCCAATCCCCCTGCCAGAGCAGGATCATCCAGTGCAGGTCACACAGAAACATGTCCAGGTGGGTTTGGAAGTGTCCAGAGGAGGAGACACCAGAACCTCTCTGTACAGCCTGCTCCAGAGCTTTGTCACCCCCACAGTAAAAATTTTTCTTCTTATGTTCACATTGAACTTTCTCTGCTCCAGCTTGCATCCATTGCCCCTTGTCCTGTTTTGGGACATCACTGAGCAGAACCTGTTTCTGTCCTCCTGACACTTGCTCCTCAGTGAGGTCACCTCTCAGGTGCCTCTGCTCCAAGATGAAGAGCCCCAGCTCCCTCAGCCTTCCCTCAGCAGGGAGATATTCCACTGCCTTCAGCATCTTTGTGGCTCTGCACTGGGCTCTTTCAAACAGTTCCCTGAAGTCCTCCTTGAACTGAGTGGCCCAGAACTGGACACAGTATTCCAGATGTGGGCTCACCAGGATGGAGTAGAAGGAGAGGAGAACCTTTCTTGACCAACTGACCACACCCTCTCTAATACACCTCAGGACTGATACAGAATTTAATTCTAATTAGGTTAGGTACTACTTAATGCTCAGTCTTCCAGTGCTTATCAACCTCCACAGATGGGGAGCTGATGTAGTTAAGACACTGCCCACGCAGCTACTAGCACTGTTATTAATTAAACTACTGATGTGCCATCCCTGAGGTGTTTTGATCTTTGTGTTTCTGAGTTACAGTCCTCTTTCCAAGGCAGGCATTTTCTATTCCGTAAACAGGAATTACTCTAGAATCATAGAATGGTTTGGGTCACAAGGGGCCTCCAAATGTCATCCAGTCCAAGCCCCTTGCACTGAGCAGGGACATTCTCCACTAGATCAGGTTGCTCAGAGCTTTGTTAAGCCTCACCTTGAGTATCTTCAGGGATGGGGCCTCAACTACCTCCCTGGGCAACCTGTTGCAGTGTTCCATCACCCTCATGGTGCAGAGCTTGTTCCTAACATCCAATCTAAATCTGCTCTGCTGTAATTTCAAACCATTGCCTTTGGAGGCAGTGCCTTTGCAGCCACCTCGTAGCCCCTTCAGGTACTGGAAGGCCACCAGAAGTTCTCTCTGGAGCCTTCTCTTCTCCAGACTAAGCAACCCCAACTCTTGCAGCCTGCCCTCATAGGAGAGGTGCTCCAGCCCCGTGATCATTTTCATGGCCCTCCTCTGTACCCACTCCAGCAGGTTCATGTCCTTCCTATGTTGAGGACTCAAGAGCTAGATGCATTGTTTGAGAACACTGGGGAAAAAAATTCTGAGGATGAAGAGTGGATAGATAAAAGTAAACAGTGATTGTTCTTGTAGATGAATTGAAATAGATTCTGCTGTGATGTTGCGTGGAGCACTCCTGCAGTTGACTGCTTTTCACCCACAAAATCAAAATGAAGTTGGTAGGTTGATTTTTAGGAGCTGTTGCTATCCTTATCAGATAACATCAGAAAGCTGGTGTGTGTACCGTGTAATTCTAGAATGGCTTGAGTCAGAAGGGACCTTAAAGATCATCACATTCCAACCTGCTGCTGCAGGCATGGTCTAGTGTGAGGTGTCCTGCCACTCAAAACCTCATCCAGAAAGCCACTGTGAAGCCTTCCCTACTCCAGTATTGCCCACACCTAGGATGTGGTAGGTCTTCATAGATTCATAGAATGGTCTGGATTGGAAGGAACCTTAAACATCATCCAGTTCCAACCCCCTGCCATGGGCAGGGACACTTCCCACTTAGCTCAGGTTGCTCAAGACTTATGTGTTCATGGTGTTGTCTGTGGTGTGTGTCAGGGGTGTCCTGTTACCTTAAGACAGTCAAACGACTCCTATTTCATCAATCTTGAAACCTTCCAAATTTGTTCCAACCAGAATCTGTTTTTTTGGTCATTGCAACTTGCCAGCAAAGCTCAGGTACTTGGTTGCCTCCTCTCTCCCTCCCTCTCTTGCTGATCCCTCACAACTAGTGTGGGTAGTGCCTCGTGTTTGCGCATGTGGGATGTAGAGGGAAATAATCCTTGGATGATTTTTTTAACTCTCAAGGATCAGACTTAGAGCTTGGAATGTGTCCTTCACTGACTCAACCAAATAATACCTGGTGTTTTGCCTGAAAATATGAATTTAAAAAAAAAAAATTAATGGTGTGCTTAACCTGTTTGTGAATGATCTGTCTTATAGGAGAAGTACCTTTCCTCGTCACAATAGGTATGTCTGAACAATGCACTTGCCCAGTGCAGCTGGACATACCTTGGCTATCCCTGCAAACCCTCGCAGGGGATCAGTGAAACCAGGGCTAGGAGGAATTAGTGCTCCTCTTTGACCTCAATGGGCTGTGAAAACAACAAAAACAAAGTATTTTTTTCCTTCATTTATTCGGGTTTGAAAAGCAGGCAGGACTTTGGGGGTATATTTGACATGAAATGAACACCTGGTGAAGGTTTTAGACAAGCAGATGTAGTCATCTGGGGACAGTTCTAACATGGGGACATTTCTAACATGAACACCTGATGCAGGGATTAGACAAGCAGATGTAGTCATCTGGGGACAGTTCTAACATGAACATCTGAGGCAGGGTTTAGACAAGCAGATGTAGTCATCTGGGGACAGTTCTAACATGAACACCTGATGCAGGGTTTAGACAAGCAGATGTAGTCATCTGGGGACATTTCTTACATGAACACCTGATGCAGGATTTAGACAAGCAGATGTAGTCATCTGGGGGACATCTCTTTACCATGAGGGTGGTGGAACACTGGTACAGGCTGCCCAGGGAAGTGGTTGAGGCCTCATCCCTGGGGATATTCACAGTGAGGCTTGACAGGGCTCTGGGCAACCTGATCTAGTTGAGGATGTCCCTGCTGATTGCAGAGGGGGCTGGACCACACCTTTGGAGGTCCCTTCCAATTCAGACCATTCCATGATTCCTAACATGAACACCTGATGCAGATTTTAGGCAGGCAGATGGAGTCATTTGAGGGTGTTTATAACATGAAATGAACACCTGATGCAGATGTTTTTAGGCAATCACAGAATGTTAGGGTTTGGAAAGGACCTCAAAAGATCATCCAGTCCAACTCCACTGCCAGAGCAGGATCACCAAGAGTAGGTCCTACAGGAACACCCAAGTGAGTTTTGAATGTCTGCTGAGGAGACTCCACAAGCTCTCTCTGGGTAGCCTGCTCTAGGGCTCCAGCACCCTCACAGTGAACCAAATCATTTTGATTCAATTTCAGTGCCTTAAGTGTCTGTCTGAAAGGTTTTGAAGGCCATTATTAGGTGTTTAGGTTTGAGTGTATTTGGCATTTATCTTCTTTCACTTGAAGTATGACTCTGAAGCCGAACACTGCAGATGTGGCTTGATCTTGGCTCTTAGAATCCCTTTAGAGCTGTGAAACATTCTATTAAACCACATAGTGCACTCAACTGCCAAACCTAATGACTGATCCTACTTCCAGAAGTGCATGGAAACCTTTCAGCATGCACAGCACTCTTTTTAAAAGCTCAGAAGTGTCTTTTAAAATGGAAAGATGGCTCTTAGAGATGGTAGGATATTATGTTTTAAGTGCCATGGCCTTTCAAATGGAGAGATGATTCTAGTAAATATGGCAGGGTATTATCTTTAACTGCCCTGTCCATGCAATATTGCTCCAGGAGAGAAGGCATCATTCGTCCATAGTAATTATTTCTAGTGCTTGCCAACCCTGCAGCATATTTAGATGGCATCACCTTGCCTGAGCAACTTCAGAAGGTGCTAGAGAGCCTCAAATGAAGAGAAACCCACCCTGGTCTCAGCTGAAGTGTCTGGTTTTGGTGGTATGATGATGTGATGCCATCCCGAGGTGGTAACAAGTTTTGTGACTCCACAAAAATCAATCTGCCTTTGGTTTGGCTTTGTTTTGTGCTTATAAACTTGTAAAAATTGATTTGGTTTCTTACTGGAAGCAAGTTTGTGTTTAAAGGGAACTGGCATTGAGCACAGGCAGAAGGAATAAATGATTGCATGTTAAATTGGGGTGGAAAATCAAATCCTGTCAGGTGCTGCATGAGAATTATGTGCATGGCTCTGGCACTCTGAAATGTACAGAATCCTTTTGACTTTACACCCTGGAAGCTCTTCTGCCACTTTTAAGCTCCAGTTGAAAGCCTTTTCAGGTTCTAGCAGCTTTTTCCACATCTTGAGAGGCACGGAAGTGCACCAAGCAACGATCTGACAGCTGAGAGTCAACAACCCAACAGCTGAACACATCGCCCTGCTTCGGAAGAGGCTCAGTTGATAAGAGTTGAGCCCAGGATTTATCTAGGCAGTGAAGAGCCCTTGTGCCACTGTGGACGTTGGTGTGTGCTGAGCTTTGCTGAGGGACTGACTCCTGTTGTCCTACCTCTCAGGGCCTTAGGAGTCATCATTCAAATTCTTCATCTGAGTAGATGAATCCATGACTTGTGTTTGGTGCAAGAATACAGCAGAGTACCTTTGGAGGGCTTCTCACAGAATCAGAGAACTGTTTTGGCTGGAAAGCCCTCTAAGGTCATCAAGCCCAACCTTCAACCCAGCACCACCATGGCCACTAAACCATGTTCCAAAGTCCCATGTCCCAGTATTTCTTGGACATTTCTAGGATGGCGACTCCACTACCTCCTTGGGCAGCCTTTTCCAGTCCCTGACCACGCTTGCAGCAAAGGAACTTTTCCTCGTGTCCAGCCTAACCCTCCCTTGGCACAATTGCAGGCCATTTGCTCTCATTCTATCACCTGATAACTAGGGAGAAGAGACCTACCCACACCTCTCTCCAACCTCCTTCCAGGGAGGTGGAGCCAGAAGGTCTCCCCTCAGCATCCTCTTCTCCAGACTAAACAATCCCAGGTCCCGCAGCTGCTCCTCACCAGATCTGTTCTCACCCTTCACCAACTTCGTTGCCATTCTCTGGACCTACTCCAGCCCTTCAGTGTCCTCCTTGGAGTTGCTTTTGTGCTTCTTCCCTGTAGAAAGGCTCAGGTTTTGTGTTATCCCCTTCCCATTTGGGACAGACACAGCTGCATTGTAATTTCATTTTGATTGCTTGGAATTTCGATACCTTTGCCAATGAAGCAGCAAACTCAAGGGTCCCAGAGCCCCGTGAAGTTGATGATAAAATCCTTACAGGGCTTCTTAGCTACCTGCTTGCTGTGTGAGCTGCCTTGTTTTCAACCAGATAAGCAGCTTAGGCAGCTCCCAGGCTGAGCTTTTGCTGGATTAGTCTGGGTCTGGAGGATGGACACAACTAGAGGAGAAAGATGAGAGTTCGTTCATGAGGTTTTCTCGTCTAGTTGTTGAGATTCATCCTGAGCATTCAGTGATGCTTCTGTTTAGTTATCTCTTGTGAGCTCAGTGCAGTGCACATCCCTGCTGCGGGGGGGGGAGGTTGGACAACAACTTTTTTTTTTTCACTAAAGATCTCACAAAGCAACTGCTTTTTGTTGATTTGGTTCCTTGGGGGTTGTTTTTTCTTGTTTTTGGGGGACCTGCCAAGCAACAATATTTGTGGTTGTGCTCTAAGTCCTGTAATGTAGCTACCATGATCCCCTGTGGATCATTTTATGTGGAACATTGAAAGATTCTGAACTGCTGAGTTGACTTTCTGATCAGTTTAGTTAATTTTGGATCAATTTTCCTTAACAGGAGGAGGTTTGACCTGCAGAATCCATCCCGAATGGATCGAAACGTGGAGATGTTCATGAACATTGAGAAAACACTAGTGCAGGCAAGGACCTCCTGTGTGCCCATGGGATCCTGGTGTACCTGGCTTGTCACCCACTGCAGAGCTCCAGCCTGGGTTTCTGGAGGAACATTAGGCTCCTCCCTCCCTTTCCCAACCATTTTAGTCACAATTCCATGTTGCCACTGGAAAAATTTCAGGGTGTTTTCACTGATACTCTGTGGATATGCACAGGATGGGAGAAACCTGTTGGAAAGGTAGGAGAAAGCATCCCAAGGGGCTCCCATCTTACTGCCAGAGAAGCACCTTTAGGATTAATGAACTCATTCTGTAGGTACCCATTCAGTTCTTGGCTGTTTTGAATTGCAAAATCAGAGTGGTTTGGGTGGGAAGGAACCTTAAAGATCCTCAGTTCCAACCACCCTACCGTGGGCATGGACACCTCCCACTAAACCAGGTTGCTCAAGACCTCATCCAATCTGGCCTTGAAACCTATCATAGAATGGTAAGGTTGGAAGGGGCCTCAAGGATCATCCAGTTCCAACCCCCTGCCATAGACAGGGACACCTCCCACTAGCACAGGTCACTCAAGGCCTCGTCCAGCCTGGCCTTGAACACCTCCAGGGAGGGAGCAGCCACAACCTCCCTGGGCAACCTGTGCCAGTGTCTCACCACCCTCACTGCAAACAACTTCCTCCTAACATCCACTTTCAATCTCCCCTCTGCCAGTTTCAGCCCCTTGTCCTGTCATTGCAAGACCTTGTCAATAGTCCCTCCCCAGCCTTTCTGTAGGACCCCTTCAGATCCTGGAAGGCTACTCTAAGGTCTCCTGGAAGCCTTCTCTTCTGCAGGCTGCAGAGCCCCAACTCTCTCAGTCTGTCCTCACAGCAGAGCTGCTGCAGCCCTCTCAGCATCTTTGTGGCCTCCTCTGGACCCGCTCCAACAGTTCCATGTCCTTCCTGTGCTGGGGGCTCCAACCTATTCCAGTGCCTCACGACCCTTATGGGGAAGAATTTCTTCCTCATGTCTAATCTAAATTAAGTTTCTTCAAGTTTGAAGCCATTACTCCTTGTCCTGTCACTCCATGCCTTTGTGCACAGTCTCTCCTGGAGCTCCTTTCAAATACTGGAAGGCTACTGTAAGGTCTCCCTGCAGCTTTCTCTTCTCCAGGCTGAACAAGCCCAGCTCTCTCAACCTGGCCTCACAGCAGAGCCCTGTCAGCCCTCCCAGCATTGCTGTGGCTTGCTCTGGCCCCACTCCAACAGGTCCCTGTGCTGAGGACTCTAGAGCTGGCCCCAGCAGTGCAGGTGGGATCTCAGCAGAGCAGGGCAGAGGAGCAGAAACCCTTCCCTCCACCCTCAGCTAGGTAGAAGTTTGGCATTTTTTTGAGGCTAGGATCCATTTTAGCCTCTCTTGGGTTATCAAACACATTCTTACCAGATGAGAGCAGATAATAGCTGTGGGGAGTCCAATTTGGAGTTAAATTTTAACTGCTGTGGTGGTTAACAGCCTCAGACTGTAAAACCAGGCTTGGGTTGTGACACAGGCAAGAGCTGATTTTCAGGTGCTTGTTAAAAATGCAAATGGGAGAGGAAGGGCAGCAAAAACAAATACTAATCTTACAAAAAAGCCCAAACACCATCTACCTTGGCTGGTGGTTCAAGATGAAAGAGTACAGGTGAAAATCCAAAAGGACCAGGATTTAAAATAGGAAATGGATTTGAAAAAGGAAATGGAGTTTAAAACTGGATTTAAAATCAGGAAATGGAATTAAAAACTGGAAATTGATTTAAAAAATGGATTTTAAACAAGGAATGGATTTAAACACTGGATTTAAAGGAGGGAGTGGGTTAAAAACTGGATTTAAAGAGGGGAATGGGCTTAAAACCTGGATTTAAAGGAGGGAGTGGGCTTAAAACCTGGATTTAAAGGAGGGAGTGGGCTTAAAACCTGGATTTAAAGGAGGGAGTGGGCTTAAAATGTGGATTTAAAGGAAGGAGTGGCCTTAAAATGTGGATTTAAAGGAGGAACTGGGCTTAAAATGTGGATTTAAAGGAGGGAGTGGGCTTTAAAACTGGATTTAAAGGAGGGACTGGGCTTAAAACCTGGAAATGGAGATACCTGCAGCTCTCATAGAAATGGCTGAATCTCTATGTTAATGCAGCAGGACAGACTGAGATTTGGAAGCTGACAGAAAGGAGACTTAAATTACCTTTCCCTAAAGTCTTGCAGAGCCTGTCACAAGTTCTTTGAAATGAAAGATGATGCTGTGAAAGGAGGGAGGTGAGAACAGCTCCGTTGGGTCACATTATCTTTGATAATTCTCTGGCAGAGCTGCCAGCAGATCAGCAGAGTCCAGAAGACTAAGGCTTGGCTGTGCAGAGGACACTGCTGTGGAGCTTGCTGGAGCTAGAAGCAGTGTACTCTGCCACAGGCTGACAGCTGTTCCTTTGAGCTTTCTCAAGCATTGATGGTCTTGGTAGGAACTATTGAGTAATGCCACAGGCAGGCTGCTGATTTCTTATTGACCTCCTTCTCTCCACTAGAACAACTGTCTGAGCAGACCTACCATCTACCTCATTCCAGATATAGAACTGAAGCTGGCTAATAAATTGAAGGACATTGTCAAACGACACCAGGTAACTGCTAAATAGCATTTCTTAAACAGTTGTTGTGTCTGTTGTGCTTGATTGGTTTAGGGAATGGTTTGGCTTGGGAGGGACCTTAAAGAGCATCCAGTTCCAACCCCCTGCCATGGGCAGGGACACCTTCCACTAGAGCAGGTTGCTGAAGGTCTCATCCAACCTGGCCTTGAACACCTCCATGAAGGGGGCATCTACAGCCTCCCTGAGCAACCTGTGCCAGTGTCTCACCACCCCCACTGCAACGAATTTCTTCCAAACCTCCAGTCTCAATCTCCCCTCTTCCAGCTCCAATCCAATCCATTCCCCCTTGTCCTGTCACTGCAAGCTCTTGTAAGAAGTTCTGCCTCAGCTTTCTTGGCTGGCAGATTTAGACTGGATATTAGGAAGAAATTCTTTACAGTGATGCTGCTGAGACACTGGAACAGATTGGCCAGGTAAGTTGTGGATGCTCCTTCCCTGGAGAGGTATTCAGGGCCAGGGTGGGTGAGGCCTTAAGCAGCCTGTTGTAGTGGAAGGTGCCCCTGCCCATAGCAGGGGAGTTGAAGCTGTATGATCTTTAAGGTCCCTTCCAACCCAAACCATTCTATGAATTTATGAAATGAACTACAGATGGCAAAGTAGCTTGGCAACAATCTTAAAATAATTGTTTCTTTTTTCTGGCCCCTCTTGAAGCTGATGTTTGTAGTTGCACTGAAATTGGTCTTGAGTGTTCTGAGGCTGTATGGTGTGTGGGTAAAAAGAAGCAGCTGAGAAGTTTAGGTTAGTTTGAAGGTTTCTCATGCAGTTATTTCTTCCACCTTTCCAACAGGGAACAGTTACTGAAGAGAAGTCAAAGGCCACCCACCATGTTTATCCAAGTCCTACCTCAATGGATGATGGTAAATTACTTTCCTTTTTTTTTTTTTCCACATGGAAAGCTTTGTAGTTAAATCCTGATAGCACTTAGGGAATCTTTTGCACACAGAACATTCCCAGCTGGCCCCTGAGAGCCGCTGGAGAAGTGTTTCCGGAAGTAACACCTCCAAACAAAGTCATTGTGTCCCAGTCCTGACTGCTGGCTCTGACATTCACATTTTCAGCTGAGGATGTGTAGCACTGACAGCTCTGGAGTGCTTCTCTTGGGAATTCATAGAAAGGTTTGGGTTGGAAGGAACATTAAAGTTCACCTAATTGCAGTCCCTCTGCCATGGGCAGGGACACTTTCCAGTAGACCGGCTTGTTCAAGGTCTCATCCAACCTGACCTTGAACATATTTGGGGAGGGGGCATCCACAACTTCTCTGGGCAGCCTATTGCAGTGTCTCACCACCCTCACTGTAAAGTAAATGGAGTTAATTATTTATGGCTGAATGCAGGTAGACATTGTGTTTATCCCAAATACCTTGGCAGGCTGAAGAGCAGCAAAACTAAGAGAAGAACTTAAAGAACTGGAAAAACTTAAAGACATTTAGATTAGTTTTAAATGTCAAAAGGAAAGACAGAGAGCTTGAAACTAAAATTTGCATTATTTTTCTCTTTGTTGCTTCTGTGGTGTCCCTGTTGTGTGTAAGGTACAGGTCAGGATGTTGGATGAAATGTGATTAGATGTAGGCAAAGTAGGCAGGTGCTGAAGTAAATGAAAATCAAAAAGCTTTTTGCCACGTTCTCATTGTTCCAGGTGAACAACTGTGGTGTGGTAAGGAGAACACAAGAACAACTAGGACTTGGCAGAGACTGCTGGCTTTGTTATCATAGAATGGTTTGGGTCAGAAGGGGCCTCCAGATGTGTCCCAGTCCAACCCTCCTGCAGGGACATCCTCTGCTATATCAGGTTGCTCAGAATCTTGTCAAGCCTGACCTTGAGTATCTCCAGGGGCAGGGCCTCAACTACCTCCTGGGCAACAACCTGTTCCAGTGTTCCACCACCCTTACGGTGCAGAACTTGTTCTTAACATTCAATCTAAATCTGCTCTGCTCTAAGTTCAAACCATGGGTTCCACAAAAGCAGTTTACCATCTGCATTCTTCACCAACTAACCAAAAAAAGAAAACTGTTTCTTTTATTATCTTAAAGACATCTGTCTGGTGGCTCCCTGCTGAGTCTGAAAATGAGCTTTTCAGGGTCAGCCCTGGCTCCTGGTGGCCACTAGATGGAAGTGTTCACTGCTGTGCAGGAGCCATCATGGCGTTAGTCCTCTGGGGTTTGGCTCTGCCTGTACTTCTGCTAATATCTTCCCTAGCCACATGTTTCTGTTTATTTTAACCACTTCAAGCTCCCAAAAAAAGATTTAACATCCTAGATCCCATCTGTCTTGTAGTCAGTGAACATGCAGATGTGCTGCACAGAGCTCTCTTAACCCCTGGTTGTACCAAGATGAGAAAACAGCCCTGAATTCCAGCAGTGTCACTTCATAAAGGTTCACAATCTCAGAGAGTCTCCTCCAATCTTGCTCTTCACAATAGTCTCAATATTTGGGCTGCAGGGAATAGGTTATTGCATGGTGTCAGGGGTTTGGAACCATTTCAAGCCAGGGAATTCTACCCCTTGGCTCTGCTGAGACCTTATCTGCAGTACTGGGGCCAGCTCTGGAGTCCTCAGCACAGACAGGGACCTGTTGGAGCAGGGCCAAAGGAGGCCACAGCAATGCTAGGAAGGCTGGAAGGGCCCTGCTGTGAGGCCAGACTGGGAGAGTTGGGCTTGTTCAGCCTGGTGAAGAGAAGACTTCAGAGAGACCTTCTGGTGGCCTTTCAGTGCTTCAAGGGGACAATCAGAAGGCTGGGGACAGACTTCTGAGCAGGGCCTGTTGTGACAGGACAAGGGGTGATGGTTTGAACTGACAGAGATTCAGACTGGATAGAGGGGAGAAATGTTTGTATCACAAGGGCAATGAGACTCTCTCCCAGGTTGCCCAGAGAGGTTGGCGCCATTCCATGTCAGGTTTGGGCCTCTGAGCAACCTGCTGTAGTTGCACTTGTCCCTGCTGAGTGCAGGGGAGTTGGACTAGATGAGTTTTAAAGTTCCTTCCACCCAAACCATTCCATGATTCTGTGAGGTTCAGCAGAAAAGAAAAAAAACACCTTTAAAGCTTCAGTCAGGCTGAACTTGGGCTTCACTGCAAAGTCAGTCACTGATGGCGCTCATGAGGTCTGCATTAACCTGAAGTCATGGTGAGCACTGCTGTGAAGGAGGGAAGCTGAAATCCAAGTTTTCTTAGACTCTTGGAAGTGTTTGGTTAAAATCTGTTTCACCGCTCTCTGCCCTGACATCTTTCCTTCAAAACTCTCTTGATTTAACTACCTGTTAAGAGCAGAATTTGGTAGTGGGAAGAGAGTCTTTCAAAATAAAGCAATAGGAGTTGGTGAGGAGATTCAGGTGCCTGCCAAGGATAGGGGAAGAGAGGAAACTCACTTGGCAGGAAAGTTCGTGGGGAGAAATTAAGGCTCTTTGTTTGTACAGAGGTAAAAAACAAGTGACAGACTGGAGCATGTCTCTCTCCATATCATTTCCTTTTGGAGGAATTCCTGTGTTTCACTCTGAATCTCAGGCCCAAGGAGTTTGGGAGATGAAAACAGGAGGACATGAGCTGATAGTGATTCCATGAGTTAGCCAGAAGTGGCTCTTGCTTCTGCTGAGAAACAGATCATAGAATGGTGGAGGTTGGAAGGGACCTCTGGAAATCATCCAGTCCAACCCCAAACATGACTCAAGCCTCTTTGGAGCTCTTGCTCTGGACTGTTAGGGTGTGAGTGGCAGGAAGGTTGGAACTTGATGATCTTTGAGGTCCCTTCCAACCCTGACAATTCTGTGAGTGTGGCCAGAAAGAGAAATTTCAGAATTCCTAACCTTAAAATGATGTCCTAGCCTTCAGTGATGTCACACTCATGTCACCCACAGTTCAGGCATGGCAGAGGGGGAGCAGGAAGGTACTATACTGTGACAGGCCAGGCTGATGTCATTGCACTGGAGCAGGCTTCTAACAGAGCTGGTTGTGAGAAAAGTACCTGACTGTGCAAAGGCAAAACAGTGCTCAAAGTCCTTTACAGTCTGAACCTGATGCGAAATCTCTCTTCCTTTTGCAGATGAATGGTTGAGACCTGTGATGAAGAAAGACAAGCAGGTGCTGGTACACTGGGGCTTTTTTCCAGACAGGTAAAGAGGTGGGAAGGGAGGGAAGAAAGCAGGCCTCAGATCTTACTGAAGTCTGTTGAAGGAAAAATCTTGATTAAAGCCTAAAATAAGGAAAATCCAAGTCCTCAAATAAGATCTGAGGAACCTGGTCTAGTTGAGCATGTCCCTGCTGACTGCAGACTGGAGTAGATGACCTTTGAAGGTCCCTGCCAACCTGGACCATTCAATGATTCTATGATAAGCTGAGCCTTTGGCTTACTGAGCCACTCTTGGAGCAGTGCTCTGTGGTTCCCAACAGTGAACCTGTCTGGGGAGTGGTCCAGCTGTAGGGGCTACAGCTTGTTCTGCAGAACATTGCAGGCTCAGATCTGTCTCAGAATCAGAGTCATGGAGGTTGGAAGGGATGTCTGGAGATCATCCAGTCCAACCCCCTTGCTAAAGCAGGGTCACATAGGACAGTTCACACAGGAATGCAGCCAGGTGGGTTTGGAATCTCCAGAGGTGGAGACTTCACCACCTCCCTGGACACTCTATTCCAGTGCCTGATCCCTCTTGCAGCAAAGAAATTTTTCCCCATGTCCAACCTAAACCTCCCCTGGAACAACTTGAGGCCATCTCCTCTCATTCTGTCACCTGATATGAGGGAGAAGAGACCAAGTCCCACCTGGCTGCAGCCTGCTTTCAGGGAGCTGCAGAGAGCCACAAAGGCTCCCCTCAGCTTCCTTTTCTCCAGGCTCAACACTCCCAGGTCCTTCAGCTGCTCCTCACCAGCCCTGTTCTCCAGACCCTTCAGCAACTTTGTTGCCATTCTCTGACCCTGTTCCAACCCCTCAGTGTCCTTTTTGGAGTGAGTGGCCCAAAACTGACCCCAGTACTTGAGGTGTGGCCTCACCAGTGCCCAGTACAGGGCACTTCCCTACTCCTGCTGGCCGCACTCTTGCTGATCCAGGCCAGGATGCTTGTGGTCCTCTTGGCCACCTGAGCACGTTGCTGGCTCATCTCCAGATGCTGTCAAGCAACGCCCCCTGGTCCTTTACTGCTGGGCAACTTTCCAGGCACTCTGCCTCAAAAGAGACTCAAATGGTTTTATAGAGATGAAGAACCTTTAACTGTTTTTATATTTATGAGAGTGCACAAGTTTGTGTTGACTCTGGGGTGTGTGCAACATGTTTATGAATAATGGTATGACCACAGGAGGAATGTTTTACACACATTCCCACCTGAGACTTATTCCCCAGGCACCTTCTGAGCAACTGGGGTTGATTCCAAAATATTTTGGCTCTTGAGTGTGTTTTCTTAGTGTTTATAAACAGGCTTTTGATGGAATAGTACCTGGAAAAGGGAGTGTAGATAATGAATGGATTCTACAGGAGTAGGGATTGACAGAGAGGATGCAAACTCCTTTCTTCTAGGAATTAGGTTTCTCTTGCTTTAACCTCATGAGAACAGAAACAAGTTAATTAAATTAGTTGTGGAATCTTAGAAGGGACTGTAGAGATCATCTGCTCCAACCTCCCTGCGTGGGCAGGGTTGCCCAAGGCCTCATCCAACCTGTCCTTAAACACCTCCAAGGAGGGAGCATCCACAACCACTCTGGGCAGCCTGTTCCAGAGTTTAACCACCTTAACCCTATTCTCCCTCATCTTCAAACCATTCCCCAGTGTCCTGTTGCTGGACACCCTCATGAAAAGTCCCTCTCCATCTTTCCTGTAGGATCCCTTCAGGTCCTGGAAGGCAGCTATAAGGTCCCCCCACAGTCTTCTCTAGACTGAACAACCCCAACTCCCTCAGCCCACCCTCATAACAGAGGTGCTCCAGCCCTTGTGGCCTCCTCTGAACCCTCTCCAGTAGTTCTGTGTCCCTCTCGTAGATGGGGACACCAGAACTGGATGTGATATTGTAGATGGGTTCTCATCAGAGCAGAGTAAAGGGGCAGAAACTGTTGTGTCCACACAACTTCTGCTGACACTGCTGTGCTCCTGCTCTGACGGGAAATGACAAGAATAAGGCTTTGACCAAAACAAAAAGACATTTAAAGCCAGAATTTGGACAAATTACTAAAACCCTCCATTTCTATCCTGAATCTAGAGGGCATATTTACTGTTTCAAGCTGCAGCTGGCTTCACTGAGAGGGCTTTTTTCAGGCAGCTAAAAATGAGCATTAGATGCCTTGAATCCCTCCCTGTTTGGTGTCTCCTATTCCTGTAGCAGAGAGCAGTGATTGTTCCTTGAGCCTTTCATGGTGTGGAGAACACTTTGCTGTTCACTGTCATTTGGACATGTCAAAGTGGCTGAATAAACATTGCTGCTGCTGGAGATCTTTGTGGATGAACAGGCCCCCAGGGGACCAGTTTGTGGCTGAGTAGCAATCCCCTTCCCGGGGGACCAATTTTGTGTTCTCTTTGACTCCCTCTCATTAGCTATGACACTTGGGTTCATGCCAACGAAATAGATGCTGAAATTGAGGATCCTCCCATTCCTGAAAAGCCGTGGAAGGTAAGTCTGTGTGAAACAGCTTCTTGAAGTCATACATCCTGCTCAGGAGCTGCTGGAGAGGTGTTTTAATGTGCTGCATTTCCATGGGTGTGGGAAAGCAGAGGGAGATTTTGAGAGCCATCATGAAAATGTCTAAGACATTTCTGTGGTCTGGGGAGGAGTGCCAGGGTAAAAAAGAACTTTATTTTGTGAGGGGAAATGGACAGGGTTATGCATTCCTGCTAGTGCCAAAATGACTGGGTTTATTTTGGCTTCAGTTGAGGTGAGTCCCCTTCCCTTCCCTGAGGTGCAGCCACCTCTGGGATGAAACCTGAGAGCTCACAGGAAGAAATAATGGCATTGTGCAGTATTTAAGGGGTTTTAAACCAACCATCTTTATGGTGTCTTTAGAAAAGTTCCATTAGAGGAAAGAACTGGCAGGTTGGAAACTTGACACTGCCACACCTGGTACTGATCTTCAAGCATATTTTGTGTACTGGAAGTTCATCTTTTCCTAGAACCTAGAAATACTCAAAACCAGTGAGTTAGATAATAAGAGAATGAAGAAGCTTTTGCAGGAGAATGAATCCCTAAGGATCATCTCTCCCTTTTCTTTATGGAAAGGTTCAATATCATGACAGTCCTGCCTTTAGTTCATGTTGTAGTGATGCAGCAAGTCAGTGCTGCTCAGTCTGCTGACCATGGGAGTGCTCAAGCCATCATCAGCAGCCTCATTGAGCTTCTCTCCATAATTAAGTTTTCACCCTACAGAAATGGTTTTGCCTTTCTGAGGTAGCTCTCTGCAAGTGGACAACAGGGAGCAGTTACAATCAGAGAGTAAACCCTTCTGGGTTGTCCTTTATTTGGCTTCCTCTTTTACACATAACATGAGATGCTTGGGTGTGCTTTTGGTCTGAACAGCAGATTTGGAGCAGCTGAGGTCAGAAGATAATGAGGTGACTTTCCAAGCCCTCATCATTTCAAGTAGTTACCTGTAAATAACTGGAACCATTGCTTTTTGTGTGGAAAGCTGACTAGAAGTAGTAAGATAAAACAGGTGATGTAAGTCATAGACTGGATGGTCCTAAATCTCCAGGATCTCATCAGCTCTGTAAACTACCACACAGTTTGGAGATGGGTATTTTAAGCCAAGACAGACAAATCTCTCCAAGGTACAGCCAACTGCTTTTAATTCTTGCAGCCTTCTGTGGCCCATCTCCTGAGGTGACCTGTGTGTTTAGAGTCATAGAATTGTTTTGCTTGGAAAAGCCTTCTAAGGTCATGGAGTCCAACCTTCAACCCAGCACCACCACTGCCATCAAACCATGCTCCTGAGTGCCATGTCCACAGGTTTCTTCAACACCTCCAGGGATGGAGACTCCTCCACCTCCCTGGGCAGCCTGCTCCTGACCACACTTGCAGTGAATAAGTTTTGACTCGTGTCCAGCCTAACCCTCCCCTGGCACAATTGCAGGCCATTTCCTCTCATTCTATCACCTGATACTAGAGAGAAGAGACCAACCTCCACCTCACTGCAGCCTCCTTTCAGGGAGTTGTAGAGAGCAATGAGGTCTCTCCTCAGCCTCTTCTCTAGGTTGAAGAACTCCAGGTCCCTCACCAGACCTGTGTTCCAGACCCTTGAGCAGCTTTGTTGCCCTTCTCTGGCCCTGCTGCAGCCCCTCAATGTCTTTCTTGAAGTGAGGGGCCCAAAACAGAGCCCAGGATGCAAGGAGTGGCCTCACCTGTACCAAGTACAGGGCTATGATCAGTTTCCTGCTCCTGCTGGCCATGTGATTCCTGATCCAGACCAGGATGCTGGTGGCCTTTTTGGCCACTTGGGCACACCCTGGCTCATCTCCAGGTGCTCTCACCAACCCTCCCAGGTCCTTTTCCACTGGGCATTTCCCAGCCACTCTACTCCCAGGCCGATGCCTTCATGAGGTTGTTGTAACCCAAGGGTGCAGGACTCAGCAGCTGTCTCTGTTAAACCCTTGTAGCACTGACCTGAGCCCATTGCTCCAGTCTGGCCAGATCCCTGCAGAGCCTTCTTACTCTCCAGCAGATGAACACTCCCAGCCAGTTCAGTGTCATCTGCAAACTGACTGAGGGTGCACTCAGTTCCCTCACCCAGACCTCTGATCAAGATGTCAAACAGAACTGGCCCCAGTGCTGAGCCCTAGGGAAGGAATTTTTTATGTTAATTTTCACTTTCCAAAGTCCACTCCTTACACAGAGCTGCGAGAACTTAGGAGGCTTCCAAATGACTGCAGAACAGATGTGACAGACAGTAGGCTTAGGGACATGTTCATCCCTTATTTTGCTGCATGGAGCTGTCATCTGTTCAAACCATTAGGAGGTGTTTGGAGCCTGATAACGAAGCTCCAGATCTTTCCTTCACCCTGTGAGGTGTCCCACGGAGTTACCTTTTCAGTCAATAAGTTGTTGTGCTCTTTAGGTTCATGCCAAGTGGATTTTGGACACGGATGTATTCAATGAGTGGATGAATGAAGAGGATTATGAGGTAGATGAGAACAGGAAATCAGTGAGCTTTCGACAGAGGATCTCCATGAAAAATGAAGAGGTAGGTGGCTCTGTGCTCAGTGGGCACCTCTTGGCCACTTCATTCTTTATCTCCGCACAAGTCACATTTGGTGGACTCAAAAATTGCCAAAGTGAAGCTGGTTGAACAGTTTGAGGTGTGTGTGGTAACACAGTTTAACTTCTGACAACCATCCTTCATCCAAAAGTTTCAGTGTGCACTTTGGGTTTGGTTCTTTCTTCCCTTTTATTCTTCCTTCCCCTTTCTGCCTTTCCTGAGGTTGGGCAGAGCAAGGACTCCTCACTCTCTAATTTCCCATAAGTTAACCATCAGTTCCTGTTTTAATTTCTGAATTCTCTGTCCTTGCCGAAACTAATTTTTCATGTCCTTCCCAATGCAGGAAGTTAATTAGAGCTCTGAAAACACCTTCTTCATGCAACTTCGAAGGCTGGGAAGTCTCTCCTGATGGACAGAGACTAAGGAACAAGTCACACACGAGCATTGCAAACTTGCTTTGTGCTTGTACAGAGTAGAATTTGGGGGGTGGCTGTAGAAAATTTAGGAGTTCAGGAGAAATGGAAGCATTCTGGAGCTGAACATGGGGCCTGTTGTGATATTATTGCTTTTAGCTGCTCTGCTGTAGGATGTGTCAGGGCAGAGCAGCCTGCAGTGGTTCGGTCACTAGGGTTTGGGATGAGCTAATCTCTCCACTTCTCTGGCAGCCTGTACGAAGCCCAGAGAGGAGAGACAGGAAAGCTACAGCAAGCACAAGGAAGAGGAAGCATTCTCCTTCTCCACCCCCAACTCCTGTGGAGTCAAGAAAAAAGACAGGGAAGAAAGGGTGAGTGTCAAGAGTCCTGGGGCTGGAGGTGAAACTTGGTAAAGAAAAGCCTGGGGGGAGATCTGTCACCTTCCACTTGTCTCCTCTTGGAGGGCACAACTGTATTAAGACTTGTGTCAGCAGTGGTGTGGCCAGCAGGAACCCAGCAAGGATTGTCCCCATGGACTGGGCCCTGCCAGGGATACAGTTTGGATCCTTGGATCCCTTTTGGAGCCCTCACTCCAAGAAGGACATTGAGGGGCTAGAGTGGGTCCAGTGAAAGTCAACAAAGCTGCTGAAGGGTCTGGAGAGCAGGGCTGGTGAGGAGCAGCTGAGGGACCTGGGGTTGTTGAGCCTGGAGCAAAGGAGGCTGAGGAGAGACCTCCTGGCTCTCTGCAGCTCCCTGAAAGGAGGCTGGAGCCAGGGGGGAGTTGATCTTTTGTCCCAAGGAACTCTTTTTTTTGTGAAAAAAAACCCTTAAAAGCAAAAGGGTCCAGGAAGGTTGCATCTACTTCAAGAGAGCAATCTTGAAGGCGCAGGAGCAGGCTGTGTTGATGTACCAAAAGCAGAGCCACCAGGGAAGGAGACCAACCTGGCTGTGTGAGGGACTTGTGAAGGACTTAAGGGGAAAAAGAGGGCATATCACCTTTGGAAAGAGGGGTTGCTAACTCAGGAAAAAATTAAGGATGTTGCAAAGTCATTTAGGAAGAAAATTAGAGAGGCAAAAGCCCAGTTAGAGCTTAGACTGGCCACTGCTGTGAATGGTAACGAGAAGTGTTCCTATAAATATATTGACAAAAAGAGGGGCAAGGATAACCAAGGAGGGCAATGTGGTGACTAGAGATGAGGAAAAGGCAGAGGTACTTAACTTCTTCTTTGCCTTAATTTTCAATAACAAGGCAGGTTGTGCTCAGGACAGCTGCCTCCTGAGCCGGGAGTTGGAGTCAGGGAGCAGAACAACCCCCCTGTAATCGAGGAGAAAGC
>VWYK01114465.1:7158-21248 GCA_013399775.1 Semnornis frantzii | reverse complement strand
AATGGATCTGTGGGACATAAATATGAGATATCTCTGTAGTAGCCTTGCAGGATCTGAAGGGGGCTGCAGGAAGGCTGGGGAGGGACTATTGACAAGGTCTTGTAATGCCAGGACAAGGGGCAATGGGTTTGAACTGGTAGAGGGGAGATTGAAAGTGGATGTTAGGAGGAAGCTGTTTGCAGTGAGGGTGGTGAGACACTGGCATAGGTTGCCCAGGGAGGCTGTGGTTGCTCCCTCCCTGGAGGTGTTCAAGGCCAGGTTGGAGGAGGCCTTGAGTGACCTGTACTAGTGGGAGGTGTCCCTGCCTATGGCAGGGGTTGGAACTGGATGATCCTTGAGGTCCCTTCCAACCTTACCATTCTATGATTCTAACCAAAATGTCCAAAAAGAATGGCAGGGAGGGGAGGAAGAAAAAGGAGGGCAACCCCCCCCCAGGTAGTGTACAATTACAAACTGGAGATTACAAGAACAGTTCCTTAGGTCTAAGCATGTCAAGAAAAGCTGAGTCCTTGCAGAATGTATTTAAGGAAATGTCAATGGATTGACTCAGGCTAGGAAAAGAAAAGGAAAAATAGCAGGCTGTAGTAGAGTAAGGATGTGATAAAAGGTTGACTCAGAACTTCAACCAACAGTTCATTTTACTTTTTTTTTTTTCCCCCCAGAACAGTAATCCTCAGTCAAGATAATAGGAATAATAGGAAAGAGGTTGCAGCAAAGGACAGCATGACATTAAACCAGCAGTTCAATCTGTCTGCTGAGGTGAAAGGGAGAAAAGAAACTGGTTAATCTCCATTACAGAATTTCACTTTGGAAGTCTAGGGGCAAGTTTCCTCAGCAAGTTTTACCAAGCCAGAAATGACACAGAGTAAAAAAAGCAAAACAGAAGTTGGGTTTAAGAAGCATGAAAAGTGACTCCAGGCACTCCACACACAGTTCAGGACTCCAGAGGAACACAACAACCTGCCCTGGCTTGAGCACCTGATGAGGCTATCAGCTCCTTGAGGTTTCAGTCAAGCTGGCATGAACTGGAGGCTCTTAAGTACTGAGCAGAAGGGGTGGGGTGGGGGGGAAAAAATAAATCAATTAATCAAACCCAATTTCTTGGCTAGCAACATCAGCTGCCTCTTCCTGCTCCCAGGGCAATGCCAGGTGCTCCACCTCACTGCTGAAGCACAGGGGCCACAGTTGGAGGCAGAGGCTGTGCCAGTGGGCACATAATGCAGCCCCACTTTACCAGGGAACCAAACCTGAACTGAAAATCTGAACTCAATACTGTTTGACTGAGGGGGAAAAAAAAAAAAAAAAAGAAAGATCTTTCCAGACCAGTTGTGAGATAAAACAATTTTCTAGACAGAGGAAATGTTTTAGGTCAAAGATAGACTCTATCTATTTGGACTCTATCTATATGGACTGACCTGTTGGAAGGCAGCAAAGGGGGAAAGGATTTTGGGGTCCTAGTTAATGAGAGGTTGATCAGCACTGTGCACTTGTGGCCAGGAGAGTCAATGCTGTTCTGGGGTGGATTAGAAGGGCTGTGGCTAGTAGGCTGAGAGAGGTTCTCCTGCCCCTCTACTCTGCCCTGCTGAGGCCACATCTGGAGTATTGTGTCCAGTTCTGGGCCCCCCAGTTCAAGATGGACATAGAACTACTGGAGAGAGTCCAGCACAGAGCCACAAACATGACAGAGGAAGTTGAAAATAATTAAGGGAACGGAACAGCTCTGTTATGAGGAGAGCCTGAGGGAGCTGGGGCTGTGCTGCCTGGGGAGGAGGAGGAGACTGAGAGGTGACCTCAGCAATGGTTATAAAGATGTGCAGGGTGAGTGCCAGGAGGCTGGAGCCAGGCTCTGCTGGGGGATGCCCAGTGACAGGACAAGGGGCAATGGGTGGAAGCTGAGGCTTAGGAAGTTTCCTTTAAACATGAGGAGGAATTTTTCCCTGTGTAGGTGACAGAGCACTGGAACAGGCTGCCCAGGGGGGTTGTGGAGTCTCCCCCTCTGGAGATATTCAAAACCCACCTGGATGTGTTCCTGTGTGATCTGGGATAGGTGATCCTGCTCTGCAGGGGGGTTGGACTGGATGAGCCTTGGAGGGGCCTTCCAGCCCCTGACATTCTGTGATTTCATTAAAATTATTGATCATGCTACCAAAAGGAAATTTATTAGCCAAGACTGAAAAGAATGGAAGTAGTGAAGATATTTTAAGGAAAGCTCAATAGGAGATGATTACTGCTGAAAGGAGAATACTGAAATAAGGTTGCTTGAGCTCTTCAAATAATAATGCTGGCCAAATCTTCAGGTGAATCTTGCACTCCATATTTTTATTACTGAGTTTGATGAGGCATGTCATGAGGCCATTTGCTTCTGGCATGAGGTTGGAGGCATTGCCAGAACTGAGGACACCTGGGGCTTGAGGGACGGAGTGATGGAAATGTAATGAACTTCAGCTGTGGAAAAAACCAAGCTTGTGCATCTGAGACCTGACTGAAGGCACTCTAGTTGAGGGCAGACAAATGCATCCTGGAGCCACTGAAAGTAGAAGGTTAGCTTCTGGTTGGCCAGAGGATGATTAGCAGACACAAATATTAGAAGCTCCGTTTCTGGGAAAGTCAGTGAAGCATTACTGATACTGTACAAAGTCTCATTTGGAACAGCAAGCACAAATTCAGTCACTCTCATTCAAGAAGGAATTTTCAGAACTCAAACATGCATGGATCTGCTGCTAGAACTAGGTGAAGACTGAAGAGTTTGTGTCAGCCTGGCTTGGTTAGCATAGAAAACTAAAGGTTGGGAAGAGGTATGAAAGTCTGATCTTGCATGTTGGAAACCACAGGGAAAAAACAGAAGGGTTTGGGTTAGAAGGAACCTCCAAAGTCATCTAGTCCAACCCCCCTGCAGTCAGCAGGGACATCCTCCACTAGAGCAGGTTGTCAACCCTGAATATCTCCAGCGATGGGGCCTCAACTATCTCCCTGGGCAACTTGTTCCAGTGTTCCACCATCCTCATGGTAAAGAACTTGTTCCTGACATCCAATTTAAATCTCTTATCTAATTTCAAACCACTGCCTCTCAACCTATCACTGCAGGACTTTGCAAGCAATCCCCCTGCAGCCTTCTTGTAGCCCCCTTCAGGTACTGGCAGGCTGCTATTAGGTCTCCCCAAAGCCTTTTTCTTTTCCATGCTGAACAGCCCCAGCTCCCTCAGCCTGACTGCATAGGAGAGGTGTTCCAGCTCCCTGATCATTCTTGCATCAAGAATGGAAAAGAGATATTTCAGCTAAAGCAACATTATCCAAAATTACAGTGCCACACAAGCTGTTCAGAAACAGACTGGACCTAAAGGAGCAAAGCATAGAGGGCACTCCTTAGCCACAGGAGCACCTAGGTGCTGGCAGAGCCTTTCAAAAGCAGTGCTAAAACCTACTGCACCAATGGGATAACTTTAGCAAATAAAACACAGCCTAAAAGACTCAGAAGGTAGGACTGGCTTTGAAAAGAGCCTGCTTTGTTTTGCTCTTCACTAGACCCACTTTTAACCACACCAGACTGCCATCAAGGCACCTTCAGTTATTGCAAAGTAATAGACATCCCCTTTACTTTGGCAATGCTGAAAGTGTGTTCAGAAAAGAAGGAACTCATGACATTTTGATTTTCCCTTCGATATCTCAAGGTGTCTAGAACTGACCTGACATAGATATCAAAGCAAAAAAACAACAGCAGAGTGTTTCAACCAGAAAGAGAGTATGAAAGAAAAGTCAAAATGAATGTAAATACAAGAACAAGCCTGCTCAAGAAATTATAGATAGGGTTAAGTATTACTTCCCTGCTCTTAAGGAAATCTTTCTGTATGCAGTTTGTTCTTACACTTCAGCAAAACACACAGAAGTACTTGGCTCATTTTTTTCCCTTACTCACCATTCTATGCAGAGACATGGACTTAAGATGAGGAAGAATCCCCTTTTTTTCCTTCCTCCCCTTCTCAGGATTTTTAAAAGCTGTTTGGTATTCCTTTGAAGACTACAGCAGTAGTTTACACTCTGGATATTTATCACTGGTGCAGAGGGTGAAACACTAACTGTACACCATACTCCCTGCCCTTTTAAAATATTAATTGATGAGTAACCATCATAAAGCATTAACTCTTTATGGGGAGTTTTTGTGGGGAGGATCTCTGTTTAACAGCAGAGCACAAATCCTACCTGATTTAAACCCCACACAATCCTATTAAAATCCATGGAGTTTCAAGCTGTTTATGTTAGCTCAGAATCTATTATTAACAGCTGGATTTGAAGCCTTATATAAGCAATATTGCTCTATTAGACCAGCAGGACAGAGGAAGGCAAGTTCAATCTTCATGACCAGTGTAGGGATATACATAAATTAAGCTCACGTCTTGAACTCCAATGTTTAATCCTCTTCTTGACTGACTGCTTCTCAGAAACATTTTATGTACTACATATCGAGTCAGCTAGTGCTTGAACAAGTGCACTACACCTCCTGAATTGCTAGATCTGAATGTAAAGGTAGTGGCCTGTGTTTACTCTGCTCTCCTCAGACCCCACCTGCAGTCCTGTGTGCAGTTCTGGAGCCCCCAGCACAGGAAGGACATGGAACTGTTGGAGCAGGTCCAGAGGAGGCCACAACGATGCTGAGAGGGCTGCAGCAGCTCTGCTATGAGGACAGGATACAAGAGTTGGGGCTCTGCAGCCTGCAGAAGAGAAGGCTTCCAGGAGACCTTAAAGTAGCCTTCCAGGATCTGAAGGGGGCTACAGAAATGTTGGGGAGCGATTATTGACAAGGTCTTGCAATGCCAGGACAAGGGGCAATGGGTTTGAACTGGCAGAGGGGAGATTTAGACTGGATGTTAGGAGGAAGTTATTTGCAGTGAGGGTGGTGAGACACTGGCACAGGTTGCCCAGGGAGGTTGTGGCTGCTCCCTCCCTGGAGGTGTTCAAGGCCAGGTTGGAGGAGGCCTTGAGTGACCTGTGCTAGTGGGAGGTGTCCCTGCCTATGGCAGGGGGTTGGAACTGGCTGATCCTTGAGGTCCCTTCCAACCTTACCATTCTATGATTTCCCTGAACACTGGCCCCTGCATAGCTGCACTGGTTTGAGCTAATTGGAATATTTTTTTAGTAGAGAAAAATTGTACTATAGGCTGTGAAGGAAAACAGTGGTGATGTCTACTTCACTCATAGGCTTGCTGTGCATGTTTACAAAAAGATAAGAGTCTCTCGAGCTGGCAGTCTGGGTCACGGGGCACTTGCTGCTTGGTCTTGGGCTAGCAGCTTCTCAGACACAGCTTCTTGGGCTAGCAGCTTTGGCTTCTCTCTGTTGAATAACTTCACTAACCACATTCCTTCTAATGCCCCCTTCGGCTGATTCTCCAGAACCTTGGGGTAAGGTGTAGGGGTGGGGAGAAGGTGGAAGGGTGGTTGGGAGCCCCTCCGGGGGTCTCTGATTTCTGGGAGGGGAGTTGTGTTTCTGTATTACCTTTACCTTGTATATTTCTGTAACTATTCCTGTATATACTGTATATATTTGCTTGTATATTGTGCTGAGCTGTAAATAGAGCTTCATCTCTTAACTTCCAGCCGGCTGAGAATCTAGTCTGGGTCTTTTTACAAGTGTGGGGGGGTGGGGAACTCCCAAAACGTCACAATAGTCAAGTGTATGAAAGTGCAAGACTGAGACAGGCTCATTTATAATGTGGAATACATAGCTCAGATGCCTTATTTATCTGGAGGTCTAGTTGGGTTGTCTTGTTGGTTGTGTTTCCTCCCCATTTTTCAGCTATTCAACTTACCTAACTGACCTGAGAGCAAGCAGTTTCTTAAGCCCATGGATCTGTGGTTCGGAGGGAAAGAAGCACAAATGGAAATTGGCAAAGCTACGACACAAACATTTGATCTTTGTAAACACCCACTGCTATTTGCAGTGAAGTAGTCTTCACGTGTCAGATTGCCTGTGCTGGCAGGGGCAGGACTTGATACCCCTTCTGGGCTGTATGAGGGAGCCTGAAAGATGTTTAACAGACTTGAAAGACTGATAGCTTGAAGATCAGGGGTGCTGACCAAGCCTGTTGGCACTAGCTCAAACATTACAGATGTTCAAACGCTATCTGGGAGTTAAAATGGCAAGAGAACTTTCTAAGGAGTACACTGCTGGCTATGATTACTCCCAGCCATTTTTCACAAGGCAGTGATTATCACCTGGGCTTCGAGGAACCAGAAATGGGCTCCTTCCTCTTCACACAGAAACATCACTTAGATATAAGAAGGACAAAGCAAACAGAGTTATGTGCCCACTATGCCAAAGATAGAGAAATCCTGCCAGGTGTAAGAATGCCTCCTTAGATACACTTTCCTTCTAATTTTATTTTTCTTTACTTAATCCTAAGGTATCTTTACCTAGAAGACACCACAAAATACAATCTCTGACTGCTACCACTACATTTCTGCTTTTATTGCTAAGTTGTGCAAGTGTGGAAGGCGTCCTTGACTGTTACCACCAGGAGGAAATTTTCCCTTAGCATTCATTAGTTAATGACCTCCTTCCTCACTGAGTTGTAAATCTGCCTCCTCGGAAACCAGAGGTGAAGGACCCAAACAGGTGGGAGGCAAAACTGCAACCATGTAGTGTAATGAAATCAGCAATTATAGATATACCTATGGTACCCTCAGAAACTTCTTCTAGTAAAGCTGAAGTATCCACTCAAGGCACACTTGGGTGTGAAGAAAATGCTTTCAAGAGCAAACAAATTAATAATTGTTGGCTTTGTAATATTCTTAACTATTCAAAATACAAGATTTTTATCAGAGCAGTGGCATTTATAGTGCTACAGGATGCTTGTTATCCTTCAGACACCTATTTGGAGTTACAGCAATGAGACAGTGCACTGGAGGTGTTATCTGAAAAGTACAGGGGGACATGAAAACCAAAGGACATTTGATAGCAATTTTACATATATATGTCATAAGGTAAATGTATATAGAACATGTAAATGGTTCTGCTCTTAGAGCCCAGGAAATGTGCTGCATTCAAAGTGTATTGGAATTTCCTCATTCTAGGAGGTGTACTGAAGCCCAGGCACCAGTGGTGCTCAGGAGGAGGACATGTATGGGGATGTCTGAAGGGGCTGGGGTTGTTCATTCTAGAGAAAAGGAGGTTGAAGGGAGACCTCATCACTCTCTACAACTACCCAAAGGGAGGTTGGAGTGAGGAAGGGGCAGCCTCTCCTCCTTGGTGTCAAGCAACAGGGCTAGAGCAAACGGTTACAAGCTTCACCAAGGGAAGTTCAGGCTGGATACTGGGGAATATTTCTTCATTGAAAGGGTCCTCAAACACTGGAATGATCTGTCCAGGGTGGTGGTAGATTCATTGTCCTTGGGGGTGTTCAAGTGGAGTGTGGAGACGCTTAGGGACATGGTTTAGAGTTGACCCTTCAGAGCTGGGTTGAGGGTTGGACTGGATGAGCTTGGAGGTCTCTTCCAAGACCAGATACATTCAGTGATTCTGTGAGCCTAGTCTTCCAATTTTCAGGACCTGTGGGTGCTCTCCAGTAAATATGCATTGGAGAGGGTGGTGGGAGGTTTAAATTGAGCTGCTCCCCTACGGCAGGGGTGTGTGACTAACTCCAGAGTCATTCTTCCAGATTTCAGCTAGTACCCTGAGTTCTTCCTCTCAAACACACTCTAGTCAGGAATTGCAATATCTCCTCCATGGCATCTTCTGAGTACAGTCTGGAGCATGCCAGAGAACTCTTTCTGGACTTCAGCAGCACAAGGAACCCTGTGCCACAGGTGTCTATGATTACACAGGGCTGGAAGCAAGCTTCTTACATCATCACTTCCACATAAGTTTTACAAAATTGTTTTTCTACTGGAATGTTTTTTAAATGCATTTCAAAAGGTGGCTATTATCCATGTTGTTTCTGCTCCTACACTTGGAGTCCTAATAATGTCTAGCCACAGAAACAAGCCATTGTGGGGTAATTAGATACTGCACAAACTGTTCTGCGGCAACCGCAGCAAACATGAACTTGTTAACCTATGCAACAGAGAGTACTCGAAGCTAGCTTAGCTCTCTGTGAATGACAGGACAGCTCCCTCAGCAGGGAACACTGCGGGATAAAAGCTTGCTCACGGCCCCTTGGCACGCATTGACTCCTGCCTTTTGTCAAAGTCTTTAGCTTTTGAAGTGCATCGGTTCTCTCGGAAAACAAAACCAAGCACGAACAGCACCTCTATGAAACCATCCTGCTGTTTACTAGGAGCGAAATCCAAAAGCTTTATCTGGCTACCCCTGCCATCAGAATGTTCTGTCGACTCCATCTACTGAAATGACAACCCAGCGTGCTTCCTGATCCTATCTGCAGCTCCAAAATCTTAAGTCTGCAGATTAGATGTTTGCTAAAAATATCTGTCTGCAAGCAATGGTAGCGACTGCACAGTCACAGCTTTTGCCTGCTCCGGTGTATCGCTTCCAACGATCACAAGGCTGCCACAACTGATGACAGCGACATTTGGTTACAAACCACTTTGTAGCCTATTTGTTCACTCTGCCTAATTGCTGGTGTCATCCTCTCAAGCACATGGATGCACCAGCAGCAAGAAGGAACTCTACAGGCGGCACTTTCTCTCAGCGTAGGGTTTCTGCTGGTCACCTCATCTTGGGCACAGTGTTTTGGGAGCCACTGGGGAAGTGCCTCATACACCATCACAACCAAATGCCCGTCCATGTGAGCAGCACCTCAAGCTCCATAACCACTTACCTAGCACTGAGCGAGAACTCTAACTGGGAGTGCAGCAAACACACATGAGGAGCTGGTGCCCCGTGCAGGGCCCAGCACACATGAGGAGGTGGTGCTGGCAGGGCGGTGAAAGCTCCAGGTACTTCTGCCACCTCACTGGAGGGAGGCTGAGCTTCCCATCAGACAAATAACAATTCAGCAATTCAAGAAAAGTGGTCTTGGGGGTGGAGGGATGTGGATACTGATCAGGCAGATCCCTTTAGAGCCTAGGGTTAAACCATTAACCTGTTCATTTTTGTTTCCCATTAACCAGGAAGACTGCAGCGATGTCCCGGTAGTACTGAATGTGTACAGTGAATACTTGCTGGGAGAGCTTTTCTCTTTCAAAGAGGCTGTTTTACACAGGCAACCCCTCAGCTCTCCTTCTTGGAGTATAGCATCTAATTTTAAAAAAATCCCCCAAGCCCACGTCAGAACTCTACCCACACAGACAGATGATTTCAACTCACTCCAGAAACCCAGCCTAGAACTGTGGAATAACGTAGAAGCCTTCCTACATTAGACCCAGACAGCCACTGCTTTCAAACTCAGGCCAGCACAAACCTTCCCTTGTCAAGTCGCTGTTTTGCTCATGCATTACCTCCTAATGCTCCAACCAGCTGTAAGCTCCTCATGGCACAAGCCTCCCTGTTTTTACATGTCCATACAGCACATGGCATCACTATGAAGTTCACAGAAAGATGTCAGGTGCTACCATGACAGACAGCATCATGATATCAATCATAAGTAAGTAACAGAGGATCAGTAGAACCAGAATATCCAGGTAAGCTACCAAGAACACTCATTATATAAGGTTACTGCACTTCTCCCTTCACCTCTCTAACTTCCGAGCAACACACCAGCAGGCAGAAAAACTTTTCATATGCAAGTCCATTAAAAATTCAGAGGCCACATCATTTCAGCTGGAAGCTGGGTTTTGGGAATGTAAACTTAGCCACCTTAAAAAAGCAAACAAACTAAAAACTAACAAATCAAAGGCTCTGAAAATAAATCCTTTTATGGGTGGTGTGCATAAGGAATATTGTGCCAAAACTGTCACTGACATCCTGTTTCAGCAGCCCTTAAACAGTGAAAGTTCACTGATGTGGCTTGACAGAGAAGGTGAGGCAGGTGAAACATCACAAGCCCCCAAGCAAAATTCTCTTCTCTGAATCTGTCATCAGAAAAATCAATCTTCCCAACCACGAACAAAACCCTTTAAGTGATCTGATGCTTGGTGTGAAAATAGCTATAGGCATCGATCCTCTTGGCTGAACCCTTACCACTCTCCCAGACCCTCACCATAACGAGGGGAAAACCTAAGCAGAAATCCCCACCCCCAAACATCCCAAAAAAGCAGGTATTCCCCCAATTCAAACCTTCAACTGCCCAGGTGACAAGGAGAATTCAGAAAGAGGAGTGTCAGAGCAGGCACTGCAATCAGAGGCGGCTAACAGCACTGCTGAGCCTGGCACAGGGTTCCAAATAAAAATTAAAGCAGCACACCTCTCTTGAAAGCAGAGACAGAATTTTAAAAAATTAATTAAATAAAATTAAATAGTAAAAAAAATCTCCTTCTCTAAGTACCTTCGATTCCTGGCTCGTAGTTGATGCTGGAGATGGGGGCTGCTCCACTTCATTCTCTTTCTCCACACTATCCACGCTGACTTCAGTCGTGCTGCTCGGAGGAATCATTTTACCTCTCAGGCACTGCTACTACGGGGAAAAGAGCGACGGAGCTTTCCTGCTTTTTTTCATGTAATGCCCCCTTTCTTCTCTGCTCCTCTAGAGCAAATGAACTCCGGCCGCCCGCTTTCACTACATTTGCAAGGCTAGAATTCTCTGGATTTTCTTCACCCCCCCTCCTCCTCCCCCTCTGTCCTCCCTCCCCTCCCCTATGCAATTCAGCTGCGAGGCGAGTAAGTTATGGATGGCTCCGCAGCCCGGTTGCGTGCCTGCTTCTGGCTTTCCCCCGAGCCTCCTTCCCGCTGTGCGAAGCGCGGAGCCCCGGTGCCGAGTCGTGACCGTCAGCCCTGCGATCAGAGGGGAGTGAGCCGAAGCAGAAAGCCGGAGCCACGCAGACACACGCGGGGCACTGGAGGGAGGAGTTGTATCGCTAATGCTGTGGGTAGCTGTGGAGGAGCATGTGCTGTCATAGTAGTGAGGGAAAGTAACGTGTGCCTGCACATGCACACAGGGACACGGGCAGCGTGGAGCGGCTGCGGAAGCGTTTTACATTACGGCATGGTGCAGAAAATAAGAGTTGGAAGGGCAGCTTTGTAGTCTCACAAGTCTGTTCCTGAAGAAGGGCTATAGAAACAGAGCAGGGAGACAAGTCTGTTCCTGAAGAAGGGCTATAGAAACAGAGCAGGGAAAGAAAAAGAAGTGTCCCCCTTTATCTTGCCCCAGAAAATCATAGAATGGTAAGGTTGGAAGGGACCTCAAGGATCAGCCAGTTCCAACCCCCTGCCAGAGGCAGGGACACCTCCCACTAGCACAGGTCACTCAAGGCCTCCTCCAAACTGGCCTTGAACACCTCCAGGCAGGGAGCAGCCACAACCTCCCTGGGCAACCTGTGCCAGTGTCTCACCACCCTCACTGCAAACAACTTCCTCCAAACGTCCAGTTTCAATCTCCCCTCTGCCTGTTCAAACCCATTGCCCCTTGTCCTGGCATTACAAGACCTTGTCAACAGTCCCTCCCCAGCCTTCCTGTAGCCCCCTTCAGATACTGGAAGGCTACTCCAAGGTCTCCTGGAAGCCTTCTCTTCTGCAGGCTGCAGAGCCCCAACTCTCTCAACCTGTCCTCATAGCAGAGCTGCTGCAGCCCTCTGAGCATCTTTGTGGCCCTCCTCTGGACCTGCTCTAACAGTTCCCTGTCCTTCCTGTGCTAGGGGCTCCAGAACTGCACACAGGACTCCAACTCCAGGTGGGGTCCGAGGAGAGCAGAGTAAAGAGGCAGAATCCCCTCCCTTGCTCTGCTGGCCACACTGCTCTTGATACAGCCCAGGACTTGGTTGCTGCCTGGGCTGTGTGCACACTGCAGGCCAGATTATTTAAAATCCTAAGAACCCAGTGGCTGTAAAGCTCTTACCTTGCCTTGCATTCCAAAGTTGACAGCAAGTGACAGGACAGCATCCAGGGAAAGTCACCTGTGGATCCACATATTCTTTGCTCCCCTCCTGGGTAGGGAAGCCCAGCTCTGAGCCATGCACACACAAGTAAGGTCAGCTGGAGCTCCCAGCACCCTGCACATCCTAGACTTGTAGGTTGTCATAGTGATAACACTCCAGCGGGCAGCAGTGGAGCAGAGGCAGCCATCGAGAAGGGCCTCCTGGCTTCCCCGAGGATGAGGAACCCAAAGTCATTCTTGGGGCTGCAGTAGTACTGGCAGAAGGTCAGCATGACTTGGCTGGCTGGCTCAGGTGGCTTTATATTGCTTGAAGTTTTGCCTCTGATTGAAATCAGCTGCAAAGGTGCTTGTCGGCTCTCTTCCCTGCTGAATTAAAGTCCACACTGAGAAAGCTTGAATGGATGCACTCCACACCAGATATATCTTTTGCAGTACAGGAGCTACTCCATATGGCTGGTGGAGATGCCTCTTTCATTTAAAGGGAATGGGGGCAGGGGGGGAAAGAAATATGTTTCCAATAAGCAACAGTGACATCTGGAAAGTATGATGAAAAATAAAACTCATTGAGTTGACCTATACTAGAGGTACAGGTGTTTGAAGGTGATGTGCTGAGGTCTGAGCCAGAGAGGACCTTGTAACTCTGGGAGAGGGTTTCCTTCCCAGCCCCTTCCCTTAGAAACAGTTGCTGCCTGGAGCTGCCTGCCAGGCTCCCTCCACCTCAAATAATCCACGCATGAAATTGAAGGGAAGTTTTCAGGAGCATGGAGGTTATATGGAAGAAAGCCAGAGCAGAAATTGCTCTGCAGCCACTGTGTTCTTAATAACTAAGCAGATGCTAGAAAAAAAGAAAAGATCATTTTTTCTTTGAATCCCCAATGAATTTTCAGTACTAGCAGTTAGATGGGGAGGAAAAAGGCTTTATGTTTTTGAAATAGAGCATGTAAGATGTTGAAATCTTCAGCAGACAATGAATGTGAAATGCTACAATGATATTTGTACAGCTACTTCAGAGCAAAAGTGCATCTTAGTCTGCCAGTAGAACCCATTACTTGGCCTGTTGTCACTAACCATTGCAGAGATCAAAAGAGAGCACTTGGTTGCTGTTGAGGCTATGACAGTGGCAACTGGCACTGAAGCAAGGAAATACAGAGCTCAGAAGAGCAGATTCAGCAGGTTGTTAAAAAAAAGTATTTCCAAGGGTTTGATTTGTTAAACACAGCAGTGTCTTAGACTGTTCTTTTGGGAGCTGGAAGGATTCTCCAGGTGCAAAGCTCATTTTTTTCACTCAGCGAGTGAGATTTGGGCTTTGCTGTGAAAGCAGCCTCTTAGCAATGAGCAGAGACTGGGCAGAACCATGCTTTGGGAAAATTAGGGCAGCTGTGGGCAATGGAGATCTTGGCAGAGTGATGGGGATGGAATTATCCAGCTCTGGCAAGGCTATCCCTCCTTGATGATCCAGCCTAGCTCAGCCAAGTCAGGACAAGAGCATGGGGTCTGCCCCCTACAAGGACTGTTCTGTGTGCTCAGCAGTGTGACAGGTGAGACACCAGCACCTGTCTGGTTGCCCATTAATGTGGTGAACCAGGTGTTCCTGTTCAAGAGCTCAAAACCATCTTCTGATGGAGGCTATGAGACTTGGGCCTCTGCAGCCTGGAGAAGAGAAGGCTTCCAAGAGATCTTATAGTCCAGAATCTGAAAGGGGTTATAGGAAGGCTGTGGAGGGACTATTGACAAGGTCTTGCAATGACAGGACAAGAGGCAATGGGTTTACACTGGCAGAGGGAAGATTGAAACTGGATGTTAGGAGGAAGTTGTTTGCAGTGAGGGTGGTGAGGCACTGGCACAGGTTGCCCAGGGAGGTTGTGGCTGCTCCCTCCTTGGAGGTGTTCAAGGCCAGGTTGGAGGAGGCCTTGAGTGACCTGTACTAGTGGGAGGTGTCCCTGCCTATGGCAGGGGGTTGGAACTGGATGATCCTTGAGGTCCCTTCCAACCTTACCATTTGTGCTGGTTTGAACTAATTGGAATATTTTAATAGAAAAATTACACTATAGGCTGTGAAGGAAAATAATGGTGATGTCTACTTCACTCATAGGCTTGCTGTGATGTTTAGGAATAAGGAACCCAAAACAAAGAAGATAAGAGAGTCTCTCGAGCAGGCAGTCTGGGTCACGG
>VWYK01114462.1:0-10444 GCA_013399775.1 Semnornis frantzii | reverse complement strand
CTGCCACCGCCTCGCCGGGGAGTCCTGCGCCGCCGCCCGCGGGGTCAGAGTTTTAGGTTTCACCCCTCAGAGCGGGCAGGTGCCACTCCGCTCCGTCCGAATGTCGAGAGCAAGGCCCCGGGCAAGCCCGAGCTGGAAGTTCGTTTCTGACTTCTGCGATGGTTCCTTTGTGGTGCTTTTTTAGCACCAAGGAACAGTGTCGCAGTATCCAGTTTGGCAAGTAACAGAAGCACAGAATCCCAGCTTGCTGGGGATTGGAAGGGATCTCTGGAGATTGGACTAGATGACTTTTGGAGGTGCCTTCCAACCCAGACCATCCTATGATCATCTAGTCCAACCTCTCTGCTAAAGCAAGGCGCCCACAGCAGCTTGCCCAGGATCACAATGCCCAGGTGGGTTTGGAATCTCACCAGAGGAGACTTCACAACCTCTCTGGAGAGCCTGCTTCAGGGCTCCAGCACCCTCACACCAAAGGAGTTTCTCCCTATAGTTAGAGGGAACCTCCTGGGTTCCAGTTTGTGCCCATTGCCCCTTCTCCTGTCCCTGGGCACCACTTGCTGCCAACCCTTTAGCTCTTGCTGAGCACTGATCAGATCCCCTCCGGGGCTGCTCTTCTCCAGGCTCAACAGCTCCAGGGCTCTCAGCCTTTCCTCCTCGCAGAGATGTGCCAGGCCCCTCAGCAGCTTCGTAACATCTACTGGAGTCTCTCCAGTAGTTTCCTGTCTCTCTTGAGCTGAGAACCTTCCTGGTGTAACCTGCTGGTTACACTCTTCTTAATATACCCCAGGAGACCCTTGGCCACAAGAACAATGTTGCTGGCTCATGGTAAACTCGTCAATCAGCACTCTCAGGTTCTTCTCCACCGTGCTGCATTCCCTCACCTGTGCTGCTGCAAGGGGTTGTTCCTCCCCAGGTGCAGGACCCTACGCTTGCCTTTATTGAACTTCACAAGGTTCCCCTCCACTCAATTCTCCAGTCTGCCCAGGTCTTGCTGAATGGCAGCACAGCCTGACTGGGTGTCAGCCATTCCTTCCATTTTGGTATCATCAGCAAACTGACCTGTGATGAGTGAGTAGTGCAACAAATTTAATGAAACTAATGTAATCATCTTCCTGTTCACTCAGACTTTCCTCTGCAGATGTGGTGTTTTCACAGTATTTGTGTTTTTTAAGTTGCTGTTTGTGAATATATGTTAAACTAGTTCAAATGACTGAGCTTTCCAAAACCATCAACTTTGCCCATGGTCTGAATGGGATGGTGATAACACACTCCATTAACAGCTCTGACAAGGCAAGGTGGGGAACCAGTTCTGGGATCCATCCAAGGAGTCCCATAAAGAACAGCTGCAGATAGGGCCAGAGACAGGTCCAAGGTCCATCCTGTAGACTGGGCAAGGACTAGAGAGAGATGTGCCCACGGCATCCCTCAAGAGAACAGGGGGCTCAGCACTGGGTGCAAATAACAGGGAGGGTGTGGGTGGGTCCCACCTGAGGCTGTTTGTGGCATGTAGTGTACTCAGACACTGCTTTTACTGCCCACAATTGCATGGGAATGTTAACTGACTTTTGTGTGCTGGGCACCATCAAGAAAAAGTGTCCTTGGGAAGGCTGTTGACCTCCCTTTTTACTAAAAATCAGATCGCTGGTTGTTTCTGTAGTAGGCTGGCAACACACAAAAGGCTGACTGACTGAGGAATTACTACAGATGTGGACTGTCCCAGGGTTCTCAATGCTCCACAGCATTTTACCAAATTTTACCCACCAGTGATCTACAGTGTGTTGAGTACCCAAAATGGTGGTGTGTTTTGTGATTGTACACTCATTAGGAGTTTCATGCCCAGCTCATGGGTTTGCTTCAGGGTTTTGGGACTAAGTTTTTTGTCACAGAATCACAGAATGATTTATGTTGGAAGGAACCTTAAAGATTGTCTAGTTTCCCCCCCCCCTGCCATGGGCAGGGATACCTCCTACTAGACTGTCAAGATGCCATCCAACCTGGCTTGGAACACTTCCAGACCTGGAGCTTCCACAGTTTCTCTGGGCAACCTCTTCCAGTGCCTTACCACCCTCATAGGAAAGAATTTCTTCCTCATACCTGATCTAAATCCATTTTCTTCTAGTTTGAGGCCATTGTCCTCATCCTGTCCCTCTCCAGCTTTCTTGTAGCTCCCTGCAGGTACTGGAAAGCTGCTCTAAGGGGTCCCTAGAGCGATTTCTTCTCCAAGCTGAACGACTCCAGCCTCAGCTTGTCGCCATAGCAGGTCTACTCCAACCCTCTGGATCATCTTTCTGTCCCTTCTCTGGACCCACTCTAACAGTTCCACGTCTCATGTTTCTGTGATTCTTGTGTTGGAGGCTCCAGAGCTCGACTCAGTAGTTCAGGTGGGGATGTATCTTTGTGCTATTTACTGAAGAGCTTCTCCCATTTTCTTCTTGTTTGTAGTGATACATAACTCACAACTTGGGTTTTGATTGTCTCGAGGAGAGACTGGGTGAACTGGATGTGTTTATGTTCTTTATTCACTCTCATAGCCATGTATTACTATAAAATCTGAGCTGAGGCTCGACAGGGCTCTGGGTGACCTGATCTAGTTGAGGATGCCCCTGCTTGCTGCAGAGGGGGTTGGGCTGGGTGACCTTTAGAGGTCACTTCCAACCCAGACCATTCTGTGATTCTTTTCTAGCCTGCTGATGCTATTAATGTAAGAAATTGACTTAGGGTCAACATGTCCTTCTAATGCATCACCAGGGAGCGAAAGGAAAAACAACATAAAACTTCCATGTTCTTAGCAGATACTATGTAAATCCACATCTGTTATCCATACACATCAAACCAACTGACACCAACACCAACTAAAGCATCAAAGCCCTGGAGTTAGACAACAATCTAAACTTGTTTTGGTCTGCCTAGTTTCAACTGTAAAAATATTTGTCAAGTGGAAATAATTGATTTAACAATTGACAGAGTCTTTACCAGGCTATAAACCTGTCAGTGTAAATTGAAACTGGTTTCCAGTTGGTTTCTTGGTGGTGTCTCTGTCCAGAAAGGAGGTATCATTAGCTGCGCTGGGGAGTATTTGACCCTCTGTTGAGTTCCTCATTGCCCATCTGCTGTGCTTCTTGTTAGAAAGAGTGAAGGACACAATATCTTGAGCTTAATTTAACTGCACTTACATTTGTTTCATGGTTCATACGTGTTGCAAGATGGAAGATCAGCACAGCTTGCATTTATGTCTAACATTCCAGGCTATCAGCAGTCTGGTCCCAGAGAGAGACAGACCCATAGTGCTGTGGAAGATGCTCATCTGGCATCACTGCATTACAGAAAAAAAAAAAAAATAAATCTTCCTTCCAGACTCTCCACCAGGAAGTAGAAAAGTGAAAATGTAATGCTAAGAACCCAAAATCTGTTTTCCAAACTGTTTCCAGCAAAGCCATACTATGATGGTATTGATCTTTTGAAAATTGTTGTTTCTGAAACAGTTCTTCCATCAGGAACTTCAAGGATGAGTTTAAACAATATTAGTGGTGCAGTGCTGTTATTGACATGTCCTTGAACCTATTCCAGTGTCTCATCACCCTCGTCATAAAGAATTTCTTACTAATCTCCAGGCTAAATCTCCCCTCTTCCAGCTCAAAGCCATTGTCCCTCATCCTGTCACTCTGTGACTTTCTATAAAGTCCCTCTCCAGCAATCCTGTAGCCCCTTCAGGCACTGTCAGGCTGCTCTAAGGTCTCCCCAGAACCTTCTCTTCTCCAGGCTGAACAGCCCCAACCCTCTCAGCCTGTCTCTATAGAGGAGGTTCTCCAGCCCTCTGATTATCTTCATGGACTCCTCTGGACCCACTGCAACAATCTGATGTCCTTCTTGTGTCAGGGGCACCAGAACTGAATGCAGTGCTGCAGGTAGGGTCTCACGAGAGCAGAATAGTTCTCCATAGTTTTGCTTCTGCCTGCAGAACATTTTATTTAATGCTTATAGAGACAGCAGTTAGATGTCCACTTCCAGTGTGTAGGTGTGAGTGTGTAGGTGATCCTGCCAAACCTGCAAAAGACTACAAAGATGTCCTGTACGTTGAGTGACCTCGAGACTGTATCAGGTGGGTACAGCAAAGAGCTTCAGTAGCTGATACAGGGAACATTCTGGATGTAAGGAAGATGACTGTGTTAAAAACTGACCAAAACTGGTGCCTGGAGCCTCTCTTGCTGTGGAGTTGATGGGAAACTGCTGGGGTTGACAAGCAACCTTACCTAACTGCAATGTGGTTTGCATCCTGAATGATTCTACTAATTAGATTGTGATCTTTCTCTTGGTATAAAGTATTTTAAGAGGAGAAACAGTGTGTTATGAAGTCTGCAGAGGAAGCAGCTGCATGTCTCTAAGTAACCAGGTGTTGAATTTGGCATTTCTCAGCTCTTCAGGCTCTGGAACAGCTTTAACACCATTCTGCAGTAATTAGAAAAAAAGAATTTACAGCTTCCAGCTTTTATTTGGCAGTGCTCATGGGGTAAATGTTTCTCTTTTATGGACAGATTTTAGAGTGAATGGAGAGGGAAAATTGGAAGTCCACCACAGGCTAAGTGAAGTTCACAGTAGGATAAGTGAGGCCAGAATTTGGTTTGCAGTACTTCAGTTAATGTTACTCCTGCCAGCAGTTCCTGAGTGGGCTGTAGGGAGCAGATGTGATCTGAACCTTTGCTGCAAGGTTTTGTCTCCAGTTAAGAGTGTTGTATCTAAACTACTTCAGGAAAGTATTTTCTTTCTGAAGCACTGATGGCCTCCTAATTTCTACCGTACATTAATCTGTACGTATTCAGGATCACAGAATCACAGATGGTAGGGGCTGGAAGAGACTTCTGGAAATCAAGTCCATCCCCCTGCCAAGGCAGGTTCGCCTAGAGGAGGTCACACAGGAACACGTCCAGGAGGACTTTGAAAGTCTCCAGAGATGGAGGCTCCACCACCTCTCTGGGCAGCCTGCTCTAGTGCTCCACCACCCTTAAATTAAAGCAGTTCGTCCTCCTGTTTAGGTGGAACTTCTTATGGTTAATTTTGTGCCTATTACCACTTGTTCTGTTGCTGGACACCACAATAAATAAACAGTAAGTGTGTATTGCTTAGATTTAGATTTTTTGGAGGACTAAATAGCGGAGATGACTAAGTCTGTGTGTATAGGTGAGGGCCTGGAGGTATGGCGACTGTAAGAGGCAGATGCGAGGAGGGTGATGGAAGCTGCAACCTTGGTGTTGAGACCCACTTTGTGTTCATCTGGCCACTCCTATGTCATTTAGAACCTGAATCCTTTCCCCTCTTCAGCAGGAAGAGCAAAAAATGTCCCTCCTTGTACTCTGCCTGAGATACAGCTGTGATGGTTAGATGAGTCTCATTCCTGGCACTCAGAAGATGTAGGTGTAGCAAGGTCTCAGGAAATGGAAAAAGTAGACATGAGTGTCCTGCCTACTGGGTGAGTGTGTAGGCTGTGGAACTGGTTGTCCTGAGGAAGGTACAACACACCGTCCACAGCCTTTTAGTTCTTCATCTTGGATGCAGCCCAGCCTGGAAGGTACCCAGCAGAGCACTTCTGATCTGAGCGCTAAAGTGGAAGATTGTCATCTAGGATTCGGGTCATGATCTAGTGTAGGTGTGAAAAGAGGACCAAACAGTTGAATCATTTTAAGATTTGAGTCCTTCTGGGATTTTTTTGTGCTTTCTCAATTTCATATGAAAAATTCAAGTGCTTTCACTGTGTTTGTCTGAAAGAGATTTCCCAAACCCCATGTGTGAAGGCCTTGGAAAATATGTGAACAGTACCCAGAAATTCTTCCATTCATAGGATACACCAAGAAACTCTGAAGCTTTCATCCACCAGCAAAGTGTTACCTGACAATCATACTCATATTCCACTGGCATTTTAATTTCCACTCAGCTGCTTTTTCACAGACAATTGAGATGTCAACCTGAGTTCCTAATGATGGGTTTTGAGACATAATCAAGTGGGAAAGCAGAGAACCTAAATCTGTGAAATTAATTTCCCCACCCTCTCCCACCCATCTTGTGTGAAATATTGTCAAACTGAATGGACTAAAATGGGCTTAAATACTGAGCTGTTCATATGAAAAATGGGATGTGTGCTTTGTGCTGGAAGACAAAATATTTAATGNCCCCACCCTCTCCCACCCATCTTGTGTGAAATATTGTCAAACTGAATGGACTAAAATGGGCTTAAATACTGAGAAGACTAAAATGGGCTTAAATAGTGAGAGGACTAAAATGGGCTTAAATACTGAGAAGACTAAAATGGGCTTAAATAGTGAGAGGACTAAAATGGGCTTAAATACTGAGCTGTTCATATGAAAAATGGGATGTGTGCTTTGTGCTGGAAGACAAAATATTTAATGATGATTTGGTGTATAATTATAGAAATAATCCTGTCATGGTCTTGCTGCTGTCTCATGAAGGGGAAGCTGTTGGGTAAGGTGTAGCTTTCTAGAATGTTAGTTACAGTTTAGGTAATCTGAGCCTCTGAAAGGCGAGTGAGTGAGTAACTGATGTGCCTGGATTCACACCACAGGTCACTGCTTAGTGGTTCTGTGTGTAGGCAATCTCATCTCTGAAAAACATACCTCTGTTTTCATCTGTTTCATTCTTATTTCTGCTGAGTCACTTGGATGGTTGCTCCCTTCAAAGTACATATGCTTAGATATTTTCTTGATCTGTTACCTGCATGCATGCATAATTACATACTACTGATTGTAGACAGTCCTCTCATTCCCTTGCCCCCTCCACCATAAACATCATCTGTGTTCAAGGCACCAAAGACAAATTTACCAAGTGGAAAAGAGATATTGCAGATGTTTGAAAGAGAATATGATTGCATTGGGGGTATGTTTTAGTTTGAAAGAGAATATAATAGCATTAGGAGATATGTTTTAGTTCTAGGTTTACACGGCAGCACTCAGTGAATTTTCAAATGCTTCATGAAAGCACAAATGTACTTTTGTAAGAACCTGCTTGCAACTTTGTAGTACTTAAAGGGGCTTGTAAGAACCTGCTTGCAACTTTGTAGTACTTAAAGGGGCTTGTAAGAACCTGATTGCAACTTTGTAGTACTTAAAGGGGCCAATAGCAAGGCTGAGGACAGACTGTTTATCAGGACTTGTGAAAGGACAAGGAGTCATAGTTTTAAACTAAAAGAGAGAGATTAAATCTGGATGTGAGGAAGAAAGCTCTTATGCTGAGGGTGGTGACCCAGGTCGCCCAGAGACATGGTAGACGCCCTGTCACAGAAACCATTCCAGGTCAGTTTTTTTGTGGCTCTGACTGCTGAGGAATTGGACTACGTGACCTTTAAAGGTCCCTTCCAACCCAAATCATTCTATGGTTCTGTAATCTGGGCTGCAAACAGACTGTCACACAACTCTTAGTGCTGGCACAGAGGTGGCCATCCCATCTGCTCAGTGATGAAGCTGGTGGTGTGGGACAGCTCCTGTTGCCTGTTGTGGATGGTGGAGCAGCTGCGTGCCCTGCTCCTGGCTGCTTCAGGCATGGGTGGCACAGAGCTGGGCACTGTGTCCATAGGTTTACTTAGTTCAAATGTGTGACTGCCTCTACTCATTATGATATGAGGGCATTCAGAAATTATAACAATGGAGAAAACCACTTAAAAATGAAAGCAGGTTTAAAGTACGTTGGCAGGGAAACCTACATGGTCCAAAGGTGTGAGCAGTCAGTGCTGAGAGGTACAGATAGTCTGGTGTGTGGTTTTATATTATGAACTGAAGTGAAGCTTGCAAGCCATTGAGGGGCTGCAGCAGGTCCAGATATGGGCAAGAAAGCTGGTGAAGGGCTTGGAGAGCAGGGCTGGTGAGGAGTGGCTGAGGGAACTGGGGTTGTTTAACCTGGAGAAAAGGAGCCTGCGGGCAGACCTCACTGCTCTCTACAGCTCCCTGAAAGGAGGTTGGAGACTGATGGGAGTTGATCTCTTCTTCCACATAGTAAGCAACAGGACAAGAGGAAACTTCCTCAAGCTGCACCAGGGGAGGTTTAGGTTGGACCCTGGAACAGACTGCCCAGGGCAGTGGTGGAGTTGCCCTTCCTGGAGGAGTTTCAGAGCCATGTAGATGCGGTTAATGGCGGGACTCAAGATCATCAGATGTTTAAGGTCTCTTCCCACCCAAACGTGAGGCCACTGTAAGAGCTCTGAGCAGCCCCGGGTGTGGGTAACCCTGCGGAGTGAGGTGTGACCTTTGCCGGTCTCTGTTAGTGGAGGCAGCCAAACCTGGCCCTGGCTGCGGGGTTGCTGCGGGCCCTCGGCAGCGCCCACGCCCCGGCTCAGGCCGTTGTGGCCGTTGCGCCCTCTGGCGGGGCCTGCAGCACCTGCCGGAGCTGTGGCTGAGCTCCCCCCCGCCGGCCTCCCCAAGGTAAACTCCTTCCCACTGCACCTTTCCTCTGCAGTTTTGGACCTCCTCATGCTTTGCTCTTGCTTTGGTTCCAGTAAGGGCTTTTCTAAAATAATGCTGTTGGTCTTGTTCTGTAGCCTTTGTCCATTCCATCAAGATGGCAGAGCAAGAGCAGAAGAATTTTAAGCACAGGGGATGAAGAGGAAGTGGAGGAGCAAGGTGAAAATTAAATGACAGGTTTGGACACAATCCCTTATAAAAGTACTTTTTGAAACTGAAAACCTCAAGGTGCTTGGAGAGAGTGGACGTCTGATCCCAGAGGCTAAGAGTGTCAGGTTCCTCCTATCTGAAACATATTCCATGGAACCATGAATGGATGGCTTCCATCTCATGAGCTGCACCTTTGCCATCTCACTGTCCGTGCTGGCCCAGCCAGAGGGTAGGTACATCACACGAGTTGTCCTGAGAACCTTTTAGTTGTGTGGCAGAGTCTTGAATGGCTTAAGGAGATAATGTTAGAAAAGATGGTTTGGAGTATTTGGATTTTCCTGGGTCAGTGGCCGAAGACAGTGGCAGTAGGATATGGGAGCCTTTTGTCATTGGACCACTAGTCCCCTGTGTAAGAAGTGGTCCGAAGAACATTCTCTGTTTCATCAGTGTTCTTACCAGTTTAATGGCTGATATGTACTGAATCACAGGACTTTAATATATTAAATGGATTTTTTGGGCATGGGAGTTGGATTCGGACCTGCACCTTCACAATCTCACTGTGCTGGCTGAACCAGCTGGAGAGAGGCAGGAGACATCCAATCCCCTTGATACACAAGGAAAGAGAACTCAAGCGAGTAATTTGGGAGCATGTCCAAAAACATAGCATTGCTATCACATGGAATACTGCCTTCTACCAGATGACCTTCTACCTAGGAAACTGTGTGCAACCAGGCTCTCTTGGTGATGCCCGATGACAGGACAAGGGGCAATGGGTGGAAGCTGAGGCATGTAAACATGAGGAGGAATCTTTTCTCTATGAGGGTGACAGAACACTGGAACAGGATGCCCAGGGGGGTTGTGGAGTCTCCTTCTCTCGGGATATTCAAGACCTGCCTGGATGTGATCCAGTGTGATCTGCTCTAGGTGGAGGGGGTTGGATGATCTTTTGAGGTCCCTTCCAGCCCCTGACATTCTGTGTTGTCCCAGGTGGCCTTGGTCTGTCCAACGCCATGTATGCACATCTGGAGATATTCAAAACCCACCTGGACGCATTCCTGTGTGACCTGGTATAGGAGATCCTGCTCTGGCAGGGGGTTTGGACTGGATGAGCTTTCAAAGTCCCTGCCAGCCCTTACATTTTGTGATTGCTGTTGGTTGGGCTGGTGTCCTGCTGGGGTAAAACAAACCCAGACATATTTCACCACGAAACTGCTTCCCTCTCACTCCCCCAACTCTGTCCTCCAGAGCCTGGAGGAGAGTGGGAAGACAGGCAAAGGGTCTGGTGACAAAGCCACACACCTAGCCTGGCCCAGACTTTTTCTGCCAGGCTGTTTCGATTGGCTGGGCTTCAGATTTCTCTCCTGCCAGTGGGGCGACTGAATGGGTGGGTCTGCTCTGGGAGGGCTTCGCTTCACTTGCGCGGAGGCTCTGCCTCTGTGCCTGCAGGCTGGTCCTGTGTCACCGACCACCTGCCCGAGGACATGTGGCTCTCACCTTGTACCTTGGGTTTTGGCAATGTTCTCGGCTCCTGCTACCTTCTCTGCATTGGGCTTGCACCAAGAACACAATTTGGGATGATCATTTCTTTGATTACTACCTCTACACAGTGTCACAGACTGATGGGACACTGNCTACACAGTGTCTCAGACTGATGGGACACTGCTTGGTGAGTAAATTTGGCTGTTAATGTATTGGAGTCTCTGGTTTTCCCACCACTAGCTCTGCTCCAGGGCAAGGGGCATCCAGCTTGTGGCTGGCAGCAGCAATTGCTGCTCCTCACCCTTCAATTTGAATCATGGGTAGGATATATAGAGATATTTGTATTTCTTTCTCCC
>VWYK01114460.1:0-13806 GCA_013399775.1 Semnornis frantzii | reverse complement strand
GCTCAAACCAGCACAGTCTTCTATGCAGAAAAGAACAAGATGGTAAGGAGAAGTCTGACAACATTAATTTTTTGGGCTACAGTCCTGTGGAAAAGTGATTGCAAAGAGAAAAAAAAAAATCGACACATCAGGAAAATACACGCAGATAGAATTCCATTTATTGGAATCTCTGAGTTCAAACTGGCACAGATATTCATAGAAAAATAAGGAGAAATTCACTCTCTGTCTAGACATCATAAATACAAGGACTCAGAGTCTGCTCTAAACTCCTGGGCATGTGATCCTTCCCTGGCGCACAACTATTTCACAAATATTCCTATACAGGACACTTTCAGTCCCAAAGCACTGCCTGTTCTATACAAAAGGTTCTCCTTTTTCCATATGAATAGACTATTCTCATCTTTCCTGATGACTGCTTCACCAGGCAAACTAAAGATCATGGAAGAGAAGTGGTGGAAAAATTCTTCTCATTGACAAAAAGAATCCAGTGATATTTTTTGTGTGCTTTATCACAGGTTTATGAGGTTTATTGTATCAGTAATGTGTAACTGAGCATGTCAATATTTACCCAAACACTAAGTACAGTATCTACAGTTTACCTGAAGCAGTAAAATCCTTGAGCAGTGAGCCCTAAGTGCACTCTTTGGCTGGCTACTGCAGCATGATGACCTACTGATGACAGCTGGTGCTGCCAGCAGCCATCTGCACCTCCCTAATGATGGTTGCCTGCAGAGGCCATCTGTACAATCATAGGGTCTCTTCCAATTCCAACCATTCTAAAGATCACCTAGTTCCATCCCTCTGCTGTGGGTTTCATTCTTGATGAATAGAGGAGAAATAAAATTTACACTGACAAGCTGTCTGAGATACTTATCCTGGTCAAGGAGCAGCTAATTAGATGTGACTGAAGTTAATTAGGTTTCATACTGAACAGTAAGACCCTGAGCAACAGAACGTGATGGATCTGTTGCTGCTGTGAAGGCAAAATGGGCAGTTCCTAGGTAAATAAGGGTAGATGCTACCAACACACCACACATGTGCCTCCTTGTCATTTCTTAGCTACCACTCACTCTTCTAATCATAGTCAACAGAATACTTTGAGGTAGAATCCTGTGCAACTGGTCAAAATTGTACAGAAACCATCAGTTAGAACAAGTGCAGAGGAGGGCCACAAAAGACACATCTATGAAGACAAGCTAAGAGAGGTGGGATTGTTCAGCCTGGAGAAAGAAGGCTCCAGGGAGCAGCCTTCTGTTATTTGAAGGGGGCTTGTAGGGTAGCTGTAGAAGAACTTGTTACAAAGGCATGCAGTGCACACATTAGGATGAACGAGGGTGGTAAGACACTGGAACAGGTTGCCTGGAGAAGTAGTGAAGGCTCCAAACCTGGAAGTGTTCAAAGGAAGTTGGATGCGGCCTTGACCAATCTGGTCTAATAAGACTTGTCTCTGTCCATGGCAGGGAGATTTAAAATAGAAGATCTTTAAAGTGCCTTCCAATGAAAACCATTGTGTGATTCCATGAAAATTAACAGAGATGTCTGCACAATTCCAAGCTCTCCACAGCGCTGCAAATGGAAAATCATATCTGGAGAAATGTCCCAGTGGAGCTTGCGCTTTCAGAAGTCCCGGCACTTCAACAGTCAACGCTTCAACTTCAAGCTCCTTAAAGTGTGGAAAGTGTCCCTACTTCCCAGGGCAGCAGAAGCGCAGTGCTAGCATGCCTGAAAGCAATTATGGGCACTTGTTAGGCTGCCCTTGGTGACAACATCAACCATAGCAGTGAGTCACTTTGTAGCAACAGGTAATTGTAAGGAAAATGCTGAGACGTTGTTTCAGTTAAGGCCTTAAAAGAGGCACCACTGAGGCTTGTCTGTGTAACATTCGAGGCCAGTCTGTCTGCTACCGCATAGCTTCAGTATTGCTAAAAAATTGTAGCAGCAACACTTTTCCTGTCTGCCTGTCAGAGACAGGAAACCTTGCTCCATCAGTTTATTGAGGGAAGGAGGATTTACATCCCTCTAGCCACACAGCTTACACTTCCTCCTGAAGAGAAGGGAAGATGAGTCCTTTCTATATTCTCTAGGACAGAATTCAAAGCTTCTTCTGAACATTGTGTGTCTCACATCCTCTTGTTGGCACTGTTCAGCTAACATTTTCACTGTTGGGATGAGACACAGCTGTCCCACGGAGAGCTAAGGCACGGACCAGCACCAGGTCCAGCACTCATAGGTCAGCTGTGGGTGACGGAGGTATTGTGCTGGCCCCAGCTGAACGACTGGAGTTCACGGCAGAGGAAGTCCTTTAGTTTTGTGGTTACAAACAGTGACAACTCACCTGGCTTTTGTCACTTTCCTTAGGAGTTCGACACCCTGCAATTCTAGGTGGAGTTATTCTCACATCTGCTTAAGGCAGTGAAGATGTTCTCCTCATGTTGTTTCCTCATGTTTCCTCATGTTTCAACCAAAATATGTAACTTCCCAGTGATCCTGGAGTGGAAGAAGGAACTGCATTTAGTCTCCCACATCCTGGGGCTACTGCTCACCAGCACCTCCTTCTTCATATCGACCATGACTTGTTATATAGCTTCACCAGCTTAAGGAGGTCCAGTGGGATGAGCTATGTTCTTCCAGCTAGTTAATGATGCTAGCTATTGCTATGTGTTGCCAGTGGCTATTCTAGTACTAAGGAGAGCAGAGCAGTTTGTTGTTCTTAAGTGTGCAAAGGTCTTTATGCCTTATATATTTTCTGGAATCACAAGTGTTTCCTGCCTATCAAGCACACATAATACTCTCACAGACAGAAACATAAGTAGTATTACCTGATAAGTGAGTGAAGGCCAGAACATTTAAACATTACCCAAGGACAGAAAGATGGGAACATAGCCTGCACCGCACCATTCGACAGCCTTTGTTGTTCTTCTTTTAGTGTGGCCTAATACAAACTGGATGTCCATCCAAACCAAAGATAAAAAAGCTTTTACAACTTCTAGTGCTTGCTGATTTTGTGCTGTTTTCCATTTTTCCTGTAGCTGAGACAGATACAGAAGTGTCAACACGCTAAGAAGGTGGATCATCTCCCAGCTATTTTTGTCTGCATGTAGTAGGAACTGCAGAGGTGCCTGGAAATGAAAAGGATACAAAAGCAAATCAACCACATACACAGATGCAAATGTGATCAGTGCTCAAAATCCAACAGCCTAGCCAATTTTGTTAACTTTTGTGCCTCTTAAATCCAAACCTTTTATTTTAAATCTAAAATGTGACTAAGGAAGAAGTCATCTTTCCACTTGAACAAAAAAGTCCAAAGAGATGATAATGTTAGCATAATAGTTTGGCCACCACGGGAGAGCATGGCCCAGCTTTGGCCCAACTGCATCTGATGTAACCAGCTATACTGTCCTGCACCCCTCTCGGAGCATCCCTGAGAATGATCATCTCTCACACGGAGAAAACTTTGTCTGTTGTGCACTAAAAACTTAGAAATGATTGTTAGAGTTTATCTGTTTCTTTCCTTTCTAGCCCTGTGTGAACCGATACGATTATTTGGGTAGCTCTGGGCAGGTGTTTGAGAAAGGGACAGACCCAAAGGAATACACTGTAATAGGGCAAAGATGAGGAGAGAAACTTTGCAACAAGTTGTAAGACATGAGGTTTCTGGCCTTCCTTACCATCATCTGTGAACAGTGCTCTGCCTCTGGGAACGTGGACTCCTGTCTTCATTAACCTTCCCATCCTGATTAACTTTTTTTCTGGTCCAGATCAGTCCTAGGAGGTGCTGTGCCTAGGGAAAAGAACTCTCCACCTCCATTTAAATTCTTCAGCAGTTTCAGTCTGTCAAATGAGTAACAGTATCACAGAATCAGAGAACTGCTTTGGTTGGAAGAGACCTTTCAGAGCATAAATCCAACCATCGACTCAGCAGTGCCAGGTTTTTACCCTAATTTCCCTCAGCACTACATCTACACGGCTTTTAAATATCTTCAAGATATTTTAAAATGTTTTCCTACTGTTCAACTTAAACCTCCTCTGGCACAACTTGAAGCCACTTCCTCTTGTCCTATGGCTTGTTACTCAAGAGAAAGAGATCAATACCCGCCTCACTCCAACTTCCTTCCAGGAAGTTGTCAAGAGTGAGATGGTCTCCCCTCAGCCTCCTTTTCTCCAGGCTAATCAACTCCAGTTTGCCCAGCCACTCCTTACTTGTGTTTTCTTACATCTCACTGGCATTGCATGCAGTCCACCAGGAAGATTTAGAATTATAACTCAGACAGCTACTATCATAGACCCTGATGTGGCAATCTTGAGAACTGGATGTTACATTTACAGTAGGTCCTGGGGTCAGACCACATACATATGCATATGTGGCCATCTTTTCCTGTTCTATCAAAGGTGAGACACAGTAACGCTTCCAGCAAATGAGCAAAATATATCACTGCCAAGAAATAGGAGTCTAATTGATGTGTTCTTTTGAGAAGGAATGCATTTGTAAAAATAACATCATCTACATCCTGTCAAATTGCAGTCAATTATCATGGCCCTCAAGCTAAGATCTATTAGTTCTGAATCTGATTTAACACAGTTGCTGAAGCACACTGGAAAAAAATCAGTCATTTTGGGAAAAAAATAAATGATCACTTTTTACTTCATAGTAGTCAAAGGGATTTTGAAACAAGCTTAATGGGGCAAATTTTCTTTCATCTGTAGCTTTTCTAGATTGACAATGCTATTTTTTTTTCCCTTTTTTATAATAGCTACCTGGTCTTGGGTCACTGGACTGTCTTCAAAGCATCATTGCATTCAGTTGCATATTCAATTAACTTCTACAGCTAATTTTTTTTTCCTTGGTGCCATCAGAATACTAATTTGGACAAAGACAAATGTCCTAGGACTCAGACAAATGCATACCAAACTATTATGTGTGCTTTCTCAAACCCAGGGATAGATCCATCACAGTCTGCAGGGAGGTCATAACAACCTCAGCAATGCTACGGATTTGGGGAAGAGTGCCTGGAAAGCTGCCCAGTAGAGAAAGACTTGGAGGAGGTGTTGATGGAAAACTAGCTGAACATGACCCAACACGATCTCAGGTGCCCAGGAAGGCTAACATCATCCTGGTCTATATCAGGCAGGAATAGTGCAGCCAGCAAGACCAGAGGATTGTTCTCCAGTACTCAGCACCAGCAAGACCACACCTTGAATACTGGATTCAGTGTTGGGCCACTCACTACAAGAAGGACATCGAGGTGCNTCTATATCAGGCAGGAATAGTGCAGCCAGCAAGACCAGAGGATTGTTCTCCAGTACTCAGCACCAGCAAGACCACACCTTGAATACTGGATTCAGTGTTGGGCCACTCACTACAAGAAGGACATCGAGATGCTGGAGTATGTCCAGAGAAGGGCAAGAAAGCTGGTGAATGGTCTGGAAAACAAGTCAAGTGAGGACTAGATGACAGATCTGGGGTTGTTTAGCCTGGACAAAAACAGGCTCAGAGAAGACCTCACTCTCTACAGGTACCTGAAAGAAGGTTGTAACCAAGTAGTGGTCGGTTGTTTCTCCTGAGTAACAGCTAATAAGACAAGAAGAAATGGCCTCAAGTTGCACTGAGTGAGGTTCAGATTGGATATTACAAGAAACTTCTTCACTGAGAGGGTTATCAAACACTGGAATAAGCTCTCCAGGGAAGCTGTTGAATCCCCATCCCTGGAGATGTTTAAAAGACACAGCTGAAGGGCACAGTTTAGCACCAGGCTTGGTAGAGTTAAATAATGGTTGGACTTGATAATCTTAAAGGTCTTTTCCAACCAAAACAATTTTGTGATTCCAAGGTGGCTGCATTTGCATGCTTACTAGCTCACTTCAGTGTAAGCAGCCCCCACAGCCCACAGTATTTCCCTTAACAGCAGCTCAGTTGAACACTGGACTAAGCCAGCTTCTTAATCCATAAAGAAGAGCTGTAATTTACATTTTGCTCTGGTTTTCCTTCTTATCACCAGTGCTGTCAGAAGGCTTTTGATTCATTATTGTGGCAATGGAAACACTGAAGCACTGAGACAGTGACAAGGGTAAATTTGGAAGACGCAACAAGACTGACCTGCCATTCCAGGACACTGTGGGTGTCCTGGGAGATTTCCACTGCCAGAGGGAAACACAGTCCTGCAGATGAGCAGTTTTAGCTCCACAGAAGCTTGTGAACAGGGAGCGAGTGAAGAGTAGAGCACAGGGGAACATGTTTGGTGGGAAAGCAAACAGATACAATTTCATAGCAACCTGATGTTTGAAACAACCTCAGATGACCCCATGGTAGGTCCCAGCCTGTACGTACGATCACAGCTCAAAGGATATATGGGAGTGCAAAGTTGCCTCTAAACAATTCTGCATTGCATTCGGAGCCAAAATCTCAAAATTTCCTCTATTCCTACTGTTGTAAAGTGACAGAGCAGCAATGACACCCAGGGTCAAAGCTCATGATAACGAAAGCTACATACCATGGTCAAGTACCAGCAATCCAGTGGGACCAGAGACCAGTGCTAGATACTTGCTAGTAATCTCCATCTTTGCTGACCCAATTTGCTGCAATACAAACTTAAACCCAAAACTCCGAATGCAGATGTTTCAAGAGGGTGAATAAGTGACAAAAAAAGCTTTGATAGCAGCTTGTTGGTTTTGCAAGCCTCCTCAACAGCTCACCAGTGGCCCCAGTTCTTGGTGCCCCTGTGGTCCTGCGTACATTGTGCAGGAGCTGAGTGCCAGGAGGTCAGCCAGCAGACCAAAGCACCAGCATGATCCCGAGGCAGATCTGGAGCCCCTGGCTCAGCCTCCATCATTGCAGCACTGTCAAACAAAAGGAATCATCTCAAGAAGAGGCTAAGAAAAAGGACCTTGTAGAAATTTTGCCCAAGCTTGTTACTGGAAATCTATTTGATGTAGTGAAGAAACATGGGAACTTTTCCAGGAAATGTATTTCTTTATTTAAATAAAAATTAGTGCCAGTAGAAACAATAAACTTTAAATACATGAGATAATTATATACAACTCAATGTTAGGAATTATATACATCATTTGGGTTTTGGGGGGTTTTGGTTTTTGCAGGGTTTTTTGGTTTGTTTTTTACAGATACAAATACATTTATACCAAAAGTAAAAGGATGAAGGAGAAAGCAATGGAAAATGTGACAACTTGCCCATGTCAGTCTCATTTGGAAAGTTTCAGGATTCAAGTGATTCCAGGCAAAGCGCCAAACTTAATTTGGCTTCTTTCAAACTTAAAACAGCCCCTTTTTGGAGTAAATCTACCAAAAAGCTTTTTATGGTCTGATCCAAAGTTCACTGAAGTCAATGGAAAAACTCCCACTGCCTTCAATCTGAACTGGATCAGACTCTGAGCAACAAAGGAGCTTTTGTTCTGTGTTGAGAGAGACAGACAGCGATACCTCTGCAGGCTGCAGCGTGTTAACCCTCCAAGCCAAACGCAGAGCTCTTCCTCCTCAGGGGCAGAAGGAGCTCGTTTCTACTGCTCAGTAGCCGTGCTTTTCAGGCTGTCTCTCAAGCTCTCATGCCAGTGGATAGATCACGGAGCTTTTTAAGTGCAGGAAATATGTGGAGACCTGGTGCAAACGTTTTTGCTGCGCAATGCTTTAGATTCCGGCTCTTCAGCCCTCATGCTTCAGAACTAGCCCAAACACGAATAACTTATTAAGTTATTATAAAATAGAAAGTATAATTGAAATAGTCACTCTTCTAGTTTTATTTGTCCTTACTTCTTTTAACAGTGCAATAATTTAGTAGCTGATTTCATAAACAATCACAGTACCATTAAATTAGGGGAAGAGGAAAGTTTGTGGTGGCTTTAAAAGCTAGTTACTAATGACTGTACAGAAATGCATGTGTCACATGCAAGCTGACAGGAGGGAGAGGGGAAAAAAAAAAAAAAAAGGTAATGCAATGTTTATCTACCTTAAATAAAGCAGAAAGTCTAGATTCTTTAAGGATGCACATGGGTGAAGTCGTACCGACCTCAAATGGACAGTTTTAACTCCAACAGAGAAGCATAAAATCTTCTGCATGTCCCTTGAAGTCAGGAGAACTCACCTGGTGATTTCCAATGGGCAAGGATTTCACCCTTGTAGGTTAAATCCTATCCTGAATTCCACCTGTTTTTCAAAGGGGTGTAACAGAGCAGCATTTGTTCAAGCCTTTCTATGCCTTATGCCTCACAGCAAAGACCTTTCATGTCGTCTTTAGCATACGGATCTTTGCCTTTACTGATCAAATGTACATATCTTTTAAAAATACAAAAAGCAAAATGAAACCACACTTTTCCTCCTGATAACTCAGTCAAAGGGTGGATTGCAGCAGAAATTGGTGAACCTGACCCGGTCAGTACGGTTATAAGTGAAGCAAAGACAGATAGAGTGGCAGGACATGAAACTGAGCTCTAGAGACCTCCTTTTGTCTTTTAATCTCATACTTTCTGTGCCTAAAGTCAGTCTCCAGCCATACTGCAATCTCCTTTCACCTACAGCATCAACAGATTCTCAGCTTTTGAGGCCTCATTGAGCGAATTTGCTGCTGGATGTGGTTTGTTAGAAAAAGAAAACCACAGTGAAAGTACTTCTGGTCTGTCACAGTTTTGTGTCAATGAGCATTGCCCATAGTCTCCAACAATCAGGCACTCGCATCAAGGTTACTTGCCTAAACATTTCCCACGTATTTGCAGAATTCCAAAATATGCAGAGACATGTCAGTGACAGTTACCTCATTAGAAAATACATTCTCCTCCTCCTTTGCTCTTATGGCAAGGAATAATAATGGAAACATGTAAATTAAGCAGCCCAGTGATGTGCAAGTTACATGTTGGAGTTGAATACCACCACGTCCTTATCCTGCCAGCTCTGGGAATGCCTCAGGCCTAGGGGCACAGGTACCTGTTCAGAGTTCACTGGAGAACAGGAAAGGAGAACCACAAGTTCTTAGCGGGAGCTCCACTCTCATGTTGGCAGCTGTTCAAGGTAGCTCTGGAAGTGCTAGGAGTTCTTGTGAAGGTTTTCTGCAGATCCCTCACTACTCTCATTGAGGAGTGTTTCTGACACTTCCCCCAGTTCAGCATCCAGCACTTCCTCCTGGATGGTGAAGTGGACGTCTGGGGAGGAGGATTCGGAACTCACACTACTGCCTTCCATTGAGCAGATGGCGCAGGACAGGGACGGCACCATGGTCTCCTGCAGCATGTTCAGCATCATGGGAATCTGGACAGACTTCAGCCCTGATATGGTCGGTAGAGGCTTGACAGCTTCCCCCCATTCTCTCTCCTCATCTTTGTATAGCAGAAGCAAGCTGGACTTCTTCTCCTTTCTTTTGGATTTCATGTAGCCGAGCATTATCCCAATCAGGAAGACCCCGTAGAAAGACATGACAATCAGAATGTAAAAATACTCATTGCCATTGCCATCGCTCTTCTCTGTGTTGCGGGACTCAGCATCAAGCATGGCTAGGGTCATATTTGCATGGTCCATCTTCAGCATGGAGTGTTTTACCACAGCTAAAGCCTGCAGGAAAATGTGTATATACATGTGAAGTTAAGCTTCAGATCAAAGATACAAAAGAACAGCCCCAAATAGAATAAGACAACTTCAAACTATTCCTTGCTGCTCACAGTTTCTAAGCTTGCAGAAACCACACCTGACTGAAGCTTGCAGTCCATCGTACCTCTGCATTAATACTCTGAGCTGCTATTCAGATACAGAAAACATTCGAGGAAGGAAAATACACAACATTAGATCATGTCAAGTTCTAGGCTAGATCATAAATCCCCTGATCCCCATATTAAGGAAAGAAAACTACATAGAAACACCCTGTTAGGCATAGCTTTGTGCTACTTAACCATGCTTCCATAGAAGGTTGAAAAAGTTAAAGTTCTATTTTATACAGTGATGGGGGGGGGGGGGAATAATCAAAAATCAACTTACGCCAGCATGCAAAAAATTCCTTCTCTTGCAGAGCTCGAGAGACCTTTCCTCCACCAAATGCTGGGTGCTCTGAAAACTTTCCTCTGCTGCTGCTGGAATAAATAGCTCTCAAGAAATGTTTCATCACGTGTTTTAGAGGCACAGTTTATAATAGTTTTGTGTTGGAGTCAACAGATGAACTTGAAGGATTGCAGTTCAACCCACTGAACTCTTAACAGCTGTGAAAAGAAAAAGAGTTGGGAATTCAGGCTTTACTCTTTCCTAACCAGCTCAGCACTGGCTCTTTCAACTTGTTCCTTTCATTGCCATCCCAGCTGCTAAATCTGACCTGTACCCCCGAGAGCTGCTATGGAGAGAGGAAAAACTGCAGACCATTATGCTGTGTTTGTAATAAAATGCAGACAATGTGACTCTCACAATGGACACGTTATCTATGTGCCTGCTATATGCACTTTTCCCCAAAGAGATGAAGGAGGAATCAGATTATTTCCTGTACCTATGACTAGTGACAAAGATTTATGAGCCTACACAAAACAACTCGAGTTGCTGCTCCACATTGGCAGAAGCTGTGGGACTGTGGAAAGCTGAGCCCTGTGTCTCTAGTGAGTTTTGGATGGAGCAGTGCTGGTGCCACCTAATTTTGGCCATTAAAGCAGCAGCTACAGGATTTTGGTTCCTCACATAACCTGTGGAAGGGTGCAGACTTCTGCAGGGAGCAACTCAGAGCTCCTGAAGTTCACAGCCTCCTTCTCCCACCGTAGAAGCATAAAACGGCTACATGGTCTGAATACTATTTATGGATAAATAGGCCAGGACTGCCAAGTTAATGCAGAATTTAGTGCAAAGAGATGTTAACAGCTCCTGGGGAGAGGGATGCTGCAAGTAACTGATGGAGGTTGCTGCAGCTGGCTGCTGGGCTGAGCAGACACCTCCCAGTCTGCTGGGGAGCCTGCTGGGGAGGGATGCAGGCTGAGTTGCAGGGCCCACATAGTTCCCAGTCATCAGTTCAGTGGTACAGGAGGCTCCAAGACCCCTTTTCAACACGTAGACAACAGCACAGGCCATGGGAAGAAGGAGGCCCAGCTTGCACCTTGGGGATTTCACTTCCTTATCCTTTCCATCCCCATTCTTCACGCACAAAGACCAATTAGTCAGGCCCCACATGTGAATGTCACCCCCTTCTGCAAAGCTTCAAGGATGTTTATGTAACAGAACACTCCACTTCCAGAAAGTAGCTGACTGGTGCTGGAGTTTCCCAATGGTAGGTCTGGGGTTTTTGTTCCTCTGCAGTCAGTTGTGGATTCCTTGCATAGATGGCAAATTCTTCTCCAAACCCTGCCCTCACAATCCCTCTGAGGTAATGGCAGATAAGACTAACCTCTCTTCACATGTAGGAAGAGGAAAGACATATATAAAGAGGAGTAAAGCAACTTTAAATGAAGAATTCAAGACAAGAGAGCATTGTATCTGTGTTTGAAACCGGTATTTTCCATTGCTCCTCTGAGTGACTCCACAATAAAAGGAAACTATTACGTTAGCCTCCTTTCCTTTGCTGCCCCCTAAAACAGAGGATCCACTCTTCAGGCTGCTGTTTTATCAACTTGTGCATTCCCATGTGATAGCTCAGGAGCTGTTGATGTTGGACTAAGGTCTACTGGGATTTCATCTAACAAAATCTGTCTGCAGCACCCGCTTGCCAAGTCTGGATTCTTCATCCCTGTTCCCGACAAATTCCTGAGAAGGCAGTGAGAAGATGTTAACCGGTAGGCTCAAGCATAACCCAGAGCAAGTCTCTGGCTTTTCTAGCTAAATCTGGGGGAAAGTTTTATTACACATCTTTTTCAGCTCCATGTGGTATTTGCTCCTCTGGTCAAGCTCTGGAAGTTTGCAATTTGAAAAATTAAAGACAATGTGACAAGGTCTACCAACGCCCTTTTATGTAGGACCTTGACAGACCTGGGGCTTTTTTAGTCCGAAGAGGAGAAGACTGAGAGAGTATCTAATAAATGTGTAGAAATATCTGAGGGCTGGCTGTCAAGAAGGAAGGGGCAGCCTCTGCTCACTTGTGCCCTATGACAGGACAAGAAGCAATGGACTTCCCAGCACAGGAAGTTCCACCTTAACATAAGGTGAAACTTCTTTACTGTAAGGTTGATGGAGCACTGAAACAGACTGCCCAGAGAGGTTGTAGAGTCTCCTTCTCTGGAGACTTTCAAGACCTGTAAGGATGTGCTCCTGCGCTACCTGCACTAGATTATATGGTCCTGCTCCCACAGGGGCATTGAACTCAAACTGTAGAGGTCCCTTCCAACTCCTAGCACCCTGTGATCCTGTGGCCAGTGTTGCTAGGTCAGTAAAAGCTGACTCAATACAAGAAAAAATTATTTCTCTGTGCCTATGGCACTATGAAACCAGCTTGATCCTGAGAAAGAGGCCATCTAAAGCTTGTCCGTTTCTCCTGCTGTCCCTGCAACATACAGGTTGGCACTCATTTCAACACAAAGAGCATTCTCAGACATCTGGAGGGCACAACACACCACGACTTCCACCAGTGAGCCCGCAGACAAGCTGTTCTGCAGTTGTTAATGGAGCCTCTTTGGTGGCCAAGAAGAACAAGAGCATCCTCAACTGTATCAGCAATAATGTGACCAGCAGGACCAGAAAAGTGATTATCTTGCTGTACTTGGTGCTGGTGAGGCCACATCGCAAATATTGGGATCAGTTTTGGGCCCCTCCACTATAGGCCGGTGAAGGGCCCAGAGCACAAGTCTTGTGAGAGGCAGTTGAGGGAAATGGGTTTGTTTAGCCTGGAGAAAAGAAGGTTGAGGGAAGACCCTCTCACTCTCTACAGCTCCCTGAAAGGAGGCTGGAGTCAGATTAAGGTCAGCCACTTCTTCAGAGTAACACATGATAGGACAAGAGGAAACAGCACCATGTTGTGCCAGAGGCAACTGGGTTGGACATTGTGAACAATTCGTTCCCCAGTAGGGTTGGCAAGCCCTGGAACAGGCTGCCCAGGGAAGTGGTGGAGTCACCATTCCTGAAGCAGTTTTAAATGCACATCAATGGGGTGCTGAGGTACACAATTGATGGTCTGAAAGGTCTCGTCCAACCTAAATGATTGTATGATTCATATTTGTCCAAAACTTTATATTGTTCATGTAGATGGAGCTCTGTACAAAGTCATCAAGCTGAACTGCAGCACCCAAAAGGAGCAGAGGAAGAATGGTTAGGTACATCCATGGATTTATGCAATCCCACAAAGTTCCCAAAAGTTGAATTGCATAACTATTGCTGAAAACTATTTGCAACTCTGTTTACCTTGGCTAGCTGATGACAACCCTTCTCCATCTGTTCGCTCGTGATTTTGAAAAACAGATTCGTTTTAAAAAGGCCTGGAAGGAATCCCTGAGACCTCTATAGACACAAAGAGGAGGGATGGGAAGATCTTGAGGAATAACCACCTGAAAAATGTGCCAGTTGCTTGCTGGTGTCATACTTCAGCTTTCTCAAGCTGTAAAAACAAGAGCTAGAAAACAGAAAATTGGAACCTTTTAGCTTTATGTTTCAAAGTTACTTTTGCTGTGAAATATATTGTAAAATTATTAATCACAGTAAAAATGCTTGTTTAATTTGAAGTAATTTATGATTTGGAGTTGTTACAAGTTATTTCTTTATGGAGCTTCTTACTTCCTTTCAGATCAAGGGTTTTTTGCCTTCAAATTTCACAGGACTTCCTCTGAAATGTCACACTGAAGATTTCTCATACTTTCAGCAATTGTTTCTCGTGTTCCTCTTCACTTTCTTTAGGGCCTTAGGGAAGCCTCATGAAGTTCAAC
>VWYK01114457.1:49285-72300 GCA_013399775.1 Semnornis frantzii | reverse complement strand
ATCCCTGTCCCTCCTAAACTGGAGAGGCCCAAAACTAAGCACAGTATTTAAGATGGGGTCTCACCAGGGCAGAGTAGAAGTGGAGAAGAACCTCCCTTGATCTGCTGGACACACTCTTCTTAATGCACCCCAAGATCCCGTTGGTCCTCTTGGCCACAAGGGCACATTGCTATCCCATGGACAACTTGTTTTCTACCAGGAAAAAAAGAACCATTTCTGATTTCTTTGGCCGGATTTTCAGAACAAGTTTGTCCCTGAGGTAAGTTTCAATTGATCTGCATTGATACTTACAAAGCAACCTGCTTCACTCTGGCTGAAGAGACTAATCTAGGGTAGGGTGTCCCTGCCCATGGCAGGGGGAGTGGAACAGGATGGTCCTTATGGTCCCTTCCAACCCTGACTGATTCTATGATTCTATGAAATGTTTGCTACAGAGACTTCAAATAAACCATTAATACATGTGCCTAGATTTAGGGGTTACAGGGCCACCATTCCACGTGAACTACAGGTGCCTAATGGTTCCACGGTGTTTAGGATCTGTCTTTAAATTCAGCACCAGTGCATATGTTGATATTAAGGAGAAACTTGGCAAGCTGAAACATTGTTCAGCATATTTCTAACGTAGTTTCCTTGATGCATTCTTCATCTCCCAGGGAACTTCAGAGTTTGAGGTAAGGGAGGTCCAATCAGGATCAGCGTACCTCGCATGTGGAAGTTCTGATCTTCCACTTCCAACTGGTGCACTGAGACTTCAGGCTCATATAAAGCAGTTACCTTATAAAAATGATTCCTAGAGCTCCCCCAGTCATTACAGCTTTCAGCCTTCAAGAATCAGAACACAGAAGATTTTGTACTGGATTAATTTTAGTGGTAGGTCGTTGTGTTGGCTTGCCAACAGCATTATCATATTCAACAGCATTATCATATTCAACAGCATGAGTCTCTATGGCCATAGAGAGGAAAATCACCCAGAACTGTCCCCTCTGAAGCTGAACTGCTGGTATCAAGTTCTTCCATGTGCTACAAAGTCTCATAAACAAGTTTAGACTGATCTTATAGAACCGCAGCTCACAGCATGCTACACATCTATTTTCATCCTCCATTAGCTGAAGCAACAGAAGCATCTAGTGTGGAACTCTGGGGATCTAAAAGTTCAGAAAACTGAGTCCACATACTCCCTTTGACTGGCATAAAGAAGGATAAAAAGCAGTGAGACCTGGGCACAGCACTTCAGAACAGGAACTCCATGAATTCAGCTTGCCCTTGTACCTGTTACCTTCTCTGTCCTCTCTGATTCATTAAACTTAGGCTACAGCCCTTGCAAAGTAGAAATCTTTATTAAGTGATTTACAGAAACTATCTAAAGACACAGGAGGTTGCTCATCCTGTTTGTTCCATGAGAATACACACACACACACACACACACAGAAACACACATCCTAGCCTGCCAGAATATGCCAGTGCCTCCTACTCAATCCCACTGCATGGAGGCAGCTTAAAAGAGCTCCAGAGACCTCTGGTACTTGGAAGCAGTCTCCTTTCCCAGTGATCCTACTGCTCACACCAGGCCCCAGGAGACACAGAATCATAGGGTAGTAAGGTTGGAAGGGACATCAAGGATCATCCAGTTCCAACCCCCTACCATAGGCAGGGACACCTCCCACTAGTACAGCTCACTCAAGGCCTCCTCCAACCTGGCCTTGAACACCTCCACGGAGGGAGCAGCCACAACCTCCCTGGGCAACCTCTGACAGTGCATCACCACCCTCACTGCAAAGAACTTCCCCTTAACATCCAGTCTAAATCTCCCCTCCGACAGTTCAAACCCATTGCCACTTGTCCTGTCATTGCAAGACCTTGTCAATAGTCCCTTCCCAGCCTTCCTGTACGCCCCCTTCAGATACTGGAAGGCTGCTATGAGGTCTCCTGTAAGCCTTCTCTTCTCCAGGCTGCAGAGCCCCAACTCTCTCAGCCTGTCCTCATAGCAGAGCTGCTGCATCCCTCTCAGCATCTTCATGGCCTCCTCTGGACCCACTCCAACAGTTCCATGTCCTTCCTGTGCTGGGGACTCCAGAACTGTACACTGTACACACATATGACTGCATCTCTATGCTGTTTTCAGTCTCTGCTATAGGTTACCCCCAAAGAGCCTAAATCAAAAAGCAAAGAATTAGATTCAGGCATTGAGATCCCACATTAGGTAGTCTAGGATAGCACTACTTCCCCCCACATACACACACCCGTACAAACAAATGGACTCCAACATGCCCCCATCTAACATTTTGGGGCAGCCAGGAGACAGCCAAGCCTTCCCTGAGCTCTGAGGTGGGACAATGTCCATGGCAGGCCCTGCTGAGCACCTTCTCTCCTCATCTCAGGGATTGATGCATTTAAAATGTAGATTATTGTATACTGCAAAGTTTAGTTTAGCGATCACTGGAAAAAGTAATCAAAGCAAATGTAACAACTCAGGAGGAATCAGAGCAGGATTAGACATTTATATGAATAAGAAATAGCCTCTGCACACTGAGTTGCTGCATTAAAAATAATAAGAAACTTGCTTTTCATGCTCCAGGGCAGAATCCTGGTCTCTGAACAAGGTATTACAAAGAAATTTTCTCTTCCAGTAGTCCCCAAATGTCCAGGCCACATCACAGAGCTTAGCAGTGGCTAGTGGCTAGAGACAAAGCTGGCTAGAAGCCTGTGGGCTTGTCCAGGTGCCACTGCAACAGGAGGAAGTGAGGTGGACTGCAGTGTGTCAAGCCTGAATGAAACAAGTCCATCACTCTCTTTCCTCTTTGCATTTCCTTGCTAAATCTTAGTCCCTGACAAGCAGTGAGTTTCTGTGCTGGATTCCAGATATCTCCTTGCTTTGTTTGTTTTTTTTTCTGTGAAGAGATGGATCACTGCCACCCCTTGTCTCCTCTGCTCCCATGCAAGCTGAGCCTTTAAGCTATAATGGCCTTAGCCCTAGCTGATTAATAAACTGGCTTGAGACTGCTGATCTCTTTGGACCATTAAACCTTTCCTCAGCGACTAGTCATTAATCCCCAAAGAGTCAGCCTAGATGAGGTTGTTGTTAGCCCTATCAATCCTTTTTAAGGCCTCAATTTGCAGCAGAAAAGAGCAGGGAAGGGGGGGACAGTCTGCATTTGTCAGGCAGTGCCATCTGTTCCCCTGGGCTACAAAGAGTTATGCCAACACCTGCATGCCACAGCTTACTGATTCCACCCAGGTGAGAGCTGCCACTGTGCAGGCAACAAACCATCCACCAAGGAGCAAGATGGCACCACAGCAGACATCTGGGGTATTAAACAAGAGCAGGAGAAAAAGCCAGCTTTGGTTTCCTTAATTGCAATTCCTTGGGCTGGGATCAGAAGGCATAACACACAGGTACTGCAGGAACACCTGCCTTAGCCAACGCAGCAGAGATGCCTTCAAACAAACAGGTTTAGGACATTAATTACTCAGAGCATTGTTATCTATAGGCCCAAGCAAATCTCCTTTTCTCAGCTTCTGTTTCTAATCCAAGTATCTCCTACAGCATTCTCCTTGAGAACTTTTGTGGCCCATGGCATGGCCAGGTGGACTCTGATGGATTAAAAACTGGCCCAAAGAGCTGTGATAAAGGGAGTTAAATCCAGCTGGCAGCTGGTCACAAGTGGTGTCCCCCAGGGCTCAGTAATGGAGCCAGTTCTGTTTAATATATTTATTATTTATTCGGATTGAGGGCACCATCAGCGAGTTTGCAGAAGACACTAAACTAAACAAGAGTGTTGATCTTCTTGAGGATAGGAAGGCCCTGCAGAGAGATATGGACAGGTTCAATTGATGGCCTGAGGTCAAGAGAATGGGACCCACACTTTGGTCACAACAACCCCAAGTAATGCTACAGGCTTGGGGCAGAGTGGCTGGAAAGCAGCCTGGTGGAAGAGGATCTGGTGGTGGAGGTTGTAGCTTCTTTACTATTTGCACACTGCATGACTTGCATGAGGGCATCACCAGATTCTTGTGAACATCAGGCTCCAGAAAACATTTGGCTTTAGCAATGGCTTGCCTGGTGCTGAGCGCACCAGGTACAGGCAACAGCAGCTGGACTCCTGGGCATCCTGGGGTGTATAGTGAGTGTGGTTAGTAGGCTGAGGAAGAGCCTCCCTCTTTGCTCTGCTCTGGGGAGGCTGCATCTGGAATACTATGTCTGGTTCTGAGTCCCTCAGTTCAAGAAGGACCTCAGAAAACTGCTTGAAGGAGTCCAGCGCAGAGCCACGGAGACGCTGAAGGCAGTGGAACATCTCCCTGCTGAAGAAGGCTGAGGGAGCTGGGGCTCTTCAGCTTGGAGCAGAGGAGCCCGAGGGGTGACCTAGTTCATGTTTGTCAAGATGTGCAGGGCAGTGCCAGGAGGATGGAGCCAGAGTCTGCTCAAAAATGTCCAATAATAGGATGAGGGGAGGTGGAGGTGCAAGCTGGAGCAGAGGAGGTTCCACATGAACATAAAGAAAAACTTTTTCATTGTGAAGGTGAGAGAGCCCTGGAGCAGGCTGCCCAGAGAGGCTGTGGAGTCTCCTCTTGGAGACATACAAAACCCACCTGAATGCATTCCTGTGTGACTTAGTCTAGCCAATCCTGCTCTGGCAGGGCGAGTTGAGCTGGATGATCTTCCAAGGTCTCTTCCAACCCCTAACACTTTGTGATTCTCTGAGACTCTGTGAGGAGTGGGGGGAAAGAGAAAACAACCACACTCACACACAAAACCCATCAGTTAGGCTCCTTTTAAATGATTCATGCAGAGCACAGTGAAAGGCTTTCCAGCTCTCAAATCTTCACATGATTATATAAACCTTAACTCATCCCAGGTACCGGGGAGCTGTGTTTGTTTGTGGGCATTAACAGCTGCTGCAGTGTTCTAATTAGAGCAGAGAACGAGGAGTCCCATGGGGAAGTGGAGGAAACCCCACACTGCTCCAGTCATTTAAACACTCAGGGAAAACAAAACGCTACAGAGAAGTTCTGGAGGGGGTTAGTGCTCAGGGGAGGGAGAGGTTGCAGCCACCACAAAAGTTGTTTCTGTCTCTCTGGGGTTCATACAATTAATTATGGTTATTAATTATTTAGGATGCTACAGTAATAATTAATGCAATAATCATCTCGGCCACTGAAATAGCCCCTGAAGATCTTAAATGACCTCACAGAGTCTCATACAGTCTCCTGCCTGTGGCCTTAAACTTCCTACTGCACCCTCAGGAAAGCAAAGGCCCCACAAGGGAGAAAGAACCACCCCAGCTAGGGCCCCATCACCCTCCAGATACATCAGCAAAGGCCTAGGGTGATGGGAGCTGCTCCCGCACAGGAGGTTAGCAGGGAGCATGTGGCTTGGATGCTGTGGCTTTCCTGGGAAGATTTCCAGGGTGCCACCACAGAGTGGGAAAGAACCCTGAGGCCCTGCTAAACCAAAGCATCTCGGGGGGCTGTGGGGAGCTATGGCATGGCCCTGGTCCCCAGCATTCTCCTGGGCACCTGTCCAGGAAGAGTTTACATGTGAATCCAAACCCATCACCTGTGTTTTACTTGGCAGCTCTGACGGCTTGTCCCAGGAGCGCTCACATATGCAGCATGCTGCTGTGATTTCTCCCTGGCCATGAGCATACTGGGCCAAGAGATACTGGAAGACTGAGGGCATTGCACTGATGCCAGAAGTTTTGTCATTTCAGGGCCCTGTAAGCAGCTACATTCCTCAGTAAGCAGACAACAGCCAGAGGTCACTTCCCATCCCACAGCCTCTCACCTCCATCCATCAGTCAGGTGAGGACAGAGGACAGGAATGCCCTAGCTCCCCTTCCCATCACATCGAGCGCCTCTCCTTCCCGTCACATCAAGTGGCACCTGGTGCGTAAGGGTTTAACTCAACCAAAACTGAATGTACTTTGCAGTCCCCACATGCTGAAGAAAAAACAGCAGACTCACATCATCAAAAAAGCATCTCTGAACACCAAGAATCATCTCACTTTCTCCACGTCCAGCCTTTGCTTCCTCCCCCAGGCAAGTTCTGGCTGCTGCTTGCAGCATCCATGGTCCTCAGTGCGACCCAGCAGGCCACATCACCCAGCCTCCTGGGGGCTTGCGTAATGGGGAAGTGTCAGAGATTAGAGACAAGAGAGCAGCAACTGCAATATAAAAGCAAACTGAATAATTAAAAAGAGGAGCTGTTCCTGGCAGAGAACAAAATGAAAGAGCTGTGTGATTTGAGCAGAAGTGACCTTTACACTTCATTACAAGGAGGTGGTGTCCTTATAGGGTTATTAATATTTCCAGCTGAATTAGCTTGGGTTAAAAATGGCTCAAAGGAATGAAGAAAGAGAGAGAGAGCGTGCACAAAAGTATATCATTCTGTCTTTTTTCTCCTCCTCTTTGCTTTCTATCTTTTTGTGTGCGTGTGTGATTTGTTGACTTGAAAGCTGAAGGGCTGAGTGGCCAGCAGCAGCAAGGCTTCATTAGAAAGGATGAGAGCCACAGGGTGACCTGGCTTAAGAGGTCTTCCCTCCTCACTGACTGTGCTTCAGGAAGAAACCTGTGTGATGCCTCCTTGGCTGTTTCTCCATGTTCTCATCTAGGGCACAGGGCAGGTTGTGTGACTGAAGTGGCTTTGAGCCAGCAGTGGAGCACTGCTGGAGTGCTGCTACTGCTGGACCCACATGGAATGGCATTGCAGGTCCCACACATCCTCTCATAGTCACTGGGGCAACTGATTCCCCTTCCTGCTGCTCATAAAACATCTTCCAGAATTCATCAGTGCTCCTCAAACTCTGGGGACATTTACCCAAGGGACAAGCACACATTCTCACTCCCAAAGAGAGACAAAGCCAAGACTACTATCTTAGCAGAGTATAGACCATGAAAATGCCACAGAGAGCAGACCTGCTCTGATGCTGGAGCTAACAGAAGTTCATCTACACACAAAGACTCCTTTTCCCCCCAACATGCTCAGAGAAAAGGACCTTCACTTACAGAATCATAGAATAGTAAGGTTGGAAGGGACCTCAAGGATCACCTAGTTCCAACCCCCTGCCATAGGCCCACACCTCTCACTAAGTGGCCCACACCTCCCACTAGTACAGGTCACTCAAGGCATCATCCAACCTGGCCTTGAACACCTCCAGGGAGGGAGCAGCCACAACCTCCCTAGGCAATCTGTGCCAGTGTCTCACCACCCTCACTGAAAAGAACTTCCTCCTAACATCCAGTCTAAAACTCCCCTCAGCCAGTTTAAACCCATTGCCTCTCGTCCTGCCATTGCAAGTCCTTGTCAATAGTCCCTCCCCGGCCACTTCAGCCTGTCCCAGCAGATGCAGGCCCACACAGCCTTACAAAGCATGACTGTCAATAAAGTCCCAAAGTACACTCAGTGAATTAAATGGCTAAAGCCAAACTCGGTGATCTGAACCTAAATCCAAGCTGCAGTTCTGCCGTTCAGAGCCTAGGGGTGTACACAGTTGTGCTTTTTGCTCAGATCACTCAGTCTCATCTAAGTCCCAGCACTGACTTTGCAGATGCAAAAGTGCTGCTACCTTGGTAATGCATGCAGATATCTGCTTGTTTCTCCCCAAGCCTGACCTAAACGATTTCTTTTAGTGCCTCTCTCTGCCCAGCAATAACAGACACGAGGAAAACACACCCTAGCAAAAAGAAGAAAGAAACATGAAAGCAGGTGCACATCAATAAGGAATGAGGGTGCTGTGATGAAGCCTGCAATCAGTCATATGGGCTGCATCATTACCACAGTGGTTACTTCCACTGTCCTCCCCAGAGGCACAGCAGATCACCTTCCCCTACTCCACTTGTGGAGAGGGCTCTTGCAAATTTAATGCCAAAACCCAAATCAAAAGGAGAGTTTAAGCTTTTGAAGAGATCATGAAATGGACACAGTGGCAGCTGCTGCTCCTCCAGTGGCTGCTGAATCACAGCCCCTCACTTATTTATAGGTCTCTCAGGGTGCTTGTAGCCAAGCTGATGACAAATGCCAGTGAACATCTACTCTCACCCCCACAAGGTGTTATTATCCTGGCTGTAAGGGAGCTTCAGAGTGACTTAATAACACACCATCAGCTGCACCAGCAGGAGGTAGTGGAGGCAGGCAGAGGACCCAGGACAATTCAGCAAGCAGAATGCTTCCAGCATCATCTAAGCAATGATCTCAGCAAATGCACAGGTTCCAGTTTCTCACCCAACAAGATGTAACTGGTGTCAGGGCGGAGGCCAAGATGCTGATGCTTCAGAGTGGGGAGTAGATATTGAGACCCAAAGAACAACTAAAGTTTTCTCCTTTTTGCTGGGGACTACTGTGTGTGGGCCAGGCAGTGAGGGCAAGAGAGTGGGAAATTCAGACTTCAACTGGCATTGCTCCTTCCGTGTGAAGGAAGGGAAAGGAAGAGGCTGAACCTTCCCCAGGCTGGGTCAGAAAAGTGTGAGTACCTTCCCAGGACAGTGAAGGTCCATGAGAGCACCCCTCCCAGATGGCATCTCTCTGGATTCTGCTCCGGAACGAAGAGGCTGTTTTCCTCACCACCATGCCACAGAGCTCTCCCTGGGTACATGCCCAAAGTCTGGCATTGTAACACTAGCAAAATCAAGAGTCAGCTGGCAGGATCACCATTATCAGTGATGATTCACAGGCTGTAGAGATCACAGCTTACCCAGTTATCACTGGGACCTGGCAGTCAAGGAAAAACATCTTATTTATAAACTGGAAGGAATTACAATTGCTGAGGTACAGCCCACATGGGAACTGCTGCCTGCTTTGCAGAGCAGAATGACTCTTTAAACAACACATGAGGCTGCAGGACTCCCCCACAGGGCTTGCTAGCTGGGAAAGGGCAACTTGGGCAGGCTGTGCAGAGCTCCATCTCCTACAGACAGACCAGGTCTGTCTGTATATGCTTCCTGGTGCTGGCTGACACTGTGCTGCTACAGCTGTTCCTTTGTTCATCACTCATACATTAAATCTGAAGTGGCTGTTTGGACTAGACATGTTTTCTGTGGAAATTTTCACGTGGCCTGAAAAAGCAAAGAGGTCTACAAGGAACACCTACGGACTTGTTCCAGTGTAATTCCAGATGGACCCAGGAAATCAGCATGCTGCTCTGCGAGGGAAGTTGGGATCCCTGCAGAGTTGTCTCCAGGCTGAAATCTTCGAGGTCTGATTTGGGGTTGATCTCACAGCGAGGCCAATAACAATGAAAAGTCACTCCCCTGACTCTTCTGTTTCATGGCTTTTATAAGGGTACAGTTCCAGATTTAGGCGGAATTAGCTGATGGCATGAAACATTATTGAAGCAGGAGATGGAGACAGACAGGCAGAAAGGGCAGAGGCAGTAGCAGGCACCTGAGACCCACTGGGAAATGCATCTGTCGAGCAGTGAAGAGAGGAAAAAGGCAGAAGAGTTAGGAAAGGGAGACAGAAGGTGCAAAAGACCCCTTGCTCAACTCAGCAAATGAGTCCCACTTCAACTCTGCTAGCACAGAAAGCAGTAACAGCAGTAGCTCATCATCTGAAGACTGTGACACGAAATTTCTTTTTTCCTTGCTTTCACAGCAATTTTGCACTATGTTTGATAGCTGATGTGCATATCCAAATTCATGCAGCCCTACCATCCCTCTCTCTCTGCCTACACACACTCACCCACACTCCTTCCGCATGTGACTAAGGATGAAAAGGGATTTAGAAAGATGCAGGGAACGTTTGCAAGCCACCCACCACTTCACCCTCAGTCTGGATGGCCACATTAGCACCTCCAGCGTGCATTCAGAGGCCAGATCAGCCAGCATTTGGGATGAAACCCTGGAACAGCATTTCTTCTGTCCCCAGTATGGATAGGCACACAGCAAAGCTGCAGATTACTGTTGGCTGGACATTGCAAGGATGGATTTGCTTTAAAGCAAGACAGGTTTCCTGATTTTGTGCTCAATGCTGCATCCATAGGCTCCATTGCAATATTCATCCAAGAGTGGTCTCTGGAGCCACACTGGGCAATGTAGGAAGGTGGCAACATACAGCCCTGCCAGGTTTACAAGAAAGCCATGGCCTGTCCCTTTCAGAAGTACCACTGAAATTGTGACTGTGTGGCTTTTCCTGTGCTGGCTGAGTGAGGTGTGAAGACCTGAGTCTGTGAACGCTACAGCAAAATATCTGCAGCACAGGGACATTGGGGCAGGCTCCACTAGCAGAAAATGATCAGCAAAAATTCCCCTAGCAGTAGTTGTCAGGGAGTGACAGGGGACGAGCAAACCAGATGTAGGTGACAAAGTAAAGCCAATCTCCCCCTCTAAGGCGGCTGCTGAGCAGCCATTTAGGGGAGCTTGTCATCACTAACATCAGTTTGTTTCCATGGAGACCAGATTACAGAGTGGCTGAGAAGTTGCATTCCTAATCTCTCCCAGAGAAAGGAGCTTGCTGATACAAGAGACTTTGAAGCGTCTTTAATCCACACTCAGAGTCCTCCTTTCCGTATTCTCTCTAATCTTGCCAGAGGATCCTAGACCCTTTTAACCACAAGCCCAGCACAACAGCATCAAGCGGTGCAGTTGCCCACAGCCTCTTCAGACTCTGGCCAAAATAAAATCTGTCTTCTCTCTCTCTGCAAAAGTTTGTCTGTCTTTAAAAGAACACTTTAAATACCCCAGCCCATCATGTGCAAGTGGCCTGGAAAATCATGTCTGCATTGCTGCACTCAGCCCACTCTCTGGAGCTAGGTACCAAGACCAGCAATGCAGGCACTGCCTCCACCCACGAGAAGATCACAGAATCATAGAATGGTAGGGTTGGAAGGGACCTCAAAGATCATCCAGTTCCAACCCCCTGCCATAGGCAGGGACACCTCCCACTAGTACAGCTCACTCAAGGCCTCCTCCAACCTGGCCTTGAACACCTCCAGGGAGGGGGCAGCCACAACCTCCCTGGGCAACCTGTGACAGTGTCTCACCACCCTCACTGCAAACAACTTCCTCCTAACATCCAGTCTAAATCTCCCCTCTGACAGTTCAAACTCATTGCCCCTTGTCCTGTCATTGCAATACCTTGTCAATAGTCCCTCCCCAGCCTTCCTGTAGATCCAGCTCCTGCTCCTATATTGTCTTTGTGGGAAGCTGTGTGTTCTTCAGACTAAGTCAAGGTTGAAAGCAGTCTCCAGTCTAGCGGTATGAAATCTAAGCTGCTGATGAGATATCAGTGTTGGAATAGCAAGAGTTCATGGATGCAGGCTGTGGATCTCAGGCCAGGAAACCTTGATGCCAAGCCCTAACTGTCCCCAAGGGGGAATGTCTGCATCCCAAATTTAATTCTAGTTTGGGAGGTAGGAGCACAGTTACCATCTTTACTTCTAGCAGCCCTGCAAGTTTAAGTACAGAAGAGTGAGCTCTACTTTCCTTCCAGAATTTTCTGGCTGATGGATAATTCATGTTTCCAAATGCTTCAAGAGTTCTCTCCACCCTTCCTGCCCATCCAAGGCAGGTACCCACATTTTCAAACCATCAGACAGGATCTTTGCCACACAGCTTTTGTTGTTGCATTCTGTTTGGTTTTGGTGTTTTGGGTTTTTTTTCCCCAGTGAGATTCATGCTGATTAGGCCTCACCTACTTCTCTCAAACTCCAGGCAGGTGGAACACTGCACACAGACCTTTCTTTGGGCTTTCTGTTGGTGGCTACACTAAGCACTGCAGATGTAGCTTATACACTGCTCCAGCTGTGTTGAGTCAAACAACACAGAATAGCTCTGTCTGCTCTGCTGAATGAGATATGAAAGGCTCTGCTGCCTTCCTCTTGCTTCCAAAAGTTAAAAATAATTCAACTTCTTGTTTTCACTTGCCTTTACCCCAAAACTTTCTCAGGAGATTCCTGACAAAGTTTGGCAGTTTTAGAAAGATGAAGAAGGAGGGAGCGCAACTGGGAAAGTTCAGTTCAGTCTCAATTTCCTTCCTAGCAGATAAGAACCTCAATATGAGCTGTCAGTGTGCTCTTGCAGCTCAGAAAGCCAACCACATCCTGGGCTGCATCAAGAGAAGTGTGGGCAGCAGGTTGAGAGAAGTGATCCTTCCTCTCTTCTCTGCACTGGTGGGACCTCACCTGGAGTACTGCATCCAGTTCTGGAGCCCCTGTTACAAGAGGGCTATGGATGTGCTGGGAGGTGTCCAGAGAGCAGCCACGAGGATGAGCAGAGGATGGAGCACCTCTGCTATGAGGAGAGACTGAGGGAGTTGGGGCTGTTCAGTCTGGAGAGGAGAATGCTCCCAGGTGATCTTATTGTAGCCTTTCAGTATCTGAATGGGGCTACAAGAAAGCTGGGGAGGGACTTTTTAGGCTGTCAGGTAGTGGTAGGACTGGGGGGAGTGGAATAAAGGTAGAAATGGGTAGATTCAGACTGGATGTTAGGAAGTTCTTCAGCATGAGAGTGGTGAGACCCTGGAAGGGGTTGCCCAGGGAGGTGGTTGAAGCCTCATCCCTGGAGGCATTTAAGGCCAGGCTGGATGAGGCTCTGGACAGTCCGATCTAGTGTGAGGTGTCCCTGTCCATGGCAGGGGGCTTGGAACTGGATGATCCTTGCAGTCCCTTCCAAACCTGACCGATTCTACGATTCCGTTCCACTTGCCAGAGGGGTTGGTGATGTAGTGCACATCTGGAGGCACAGTTACATGTTTACACAGCCTTGTCACAGAGTTGGAGCTTGGAAGTCAGCTGTACTACAAGGTCTCACCTGAGCTGGCCCTCTAGCCCTCCCCTGAGATCCTGCATCTGCTGAGGTTTCTCTGGGCAGCCAACACACATGCAAGCCCGAAGCTTCCTGAAAGCACAGCCCTAGTACAGGCACATGTCTCTGGGAAGGGCCAGGCCTCAGCACATCTGTGTCCTACAGCTGTCAGCAATGAAGAGTTGGTTTCCTCTCCAGGCTCTGAAAGCACATCCCTGAAGCAGCAGACTGCTTCTGATCAACATCTCTGATTTCAAATAAGAGCTCTACTGTGGGGTGCAGCTGGCATGTGAGAAAAGAGGGAGCGAGAGTAAACGCAGGGTATTTGGGTGCAAGGTTTTCCACATCTACTCCTATAGCCCTCCTTTGACTGAAGGGTGCCTGCAGCTCAGTCCATAGCTGTGCAGTGCGGCTGGAGTTCAGCAGAAGTAGAGGCAAGGTGTAAGTCAGAGCAGATTGCTGCAAAGGCTGTTTAGAGAACCTGCATCTACAGGTCTTGTTGTCTGGACAGGCAGTCTGGGTCAGATAAGCAAGACTGCTTCATCTAAACATCTGGAGCACATCACTCTGAACACTTGATGCCCAAGACAGAAGATAAAATTGCACATTTTTACCATGATCATTGTGTGCAAACAGGTTGTGCCATCACCGACAAAGCCATGTCTAAAGGCCCAGATACCATGACCAAAGGCTTCCAGGAAGGGTGATTGTTCTGCAGCCTATGATGTGTGCAAACTGGTTGTGTCATCACCACCAAGGCCATGCCTAAAGGCCCAGAGACCATGACCAAAGGCTTCCAGGAAGGGAGATTGACCTGCAGCCTGTGATCCGTCAGGACAAGCACCACTTTGTCTCTGGCCCTCAATCTGTCAGCCTGGGAGGAGCATGAGTGAGAGGAGAGGGCAGGGAAGGGGCTGGCCTGAAAATGCCCCATAGGTAAAGGAGATGCCAACCACCTCCCTACCTGCATCCTTCGGGCACCTAGGCTGTCCCTGCAGCGCCGGAGCAGGACAAGCAGGACAGCAGAGGCGTTGGAAGTGCTCGCAGTGGCGGAGCACCTCCAGAGTTTCTTCCCAAGTGTGGGCTGGGTGCTGGAGGACAGCAGGCAAGGGGAGGCTTTGCTGACTCGGCCCTGGCTGTCGGGCTCAATGTGTCTCCACCAGCTCCGCCGGGCTCTGCCTCTGCGGCTTGTTTTTGCTGGCGGGCAGGAGCTCGGCAACAGGCGAGCAACGAGAGGGAGGAAAGCGGGAAGGAGAGGGGGCAAATGAGATAAAGAGGTACTGTGAGGATAATAAAGGAGGACAGCTGGCCTAGAAAACTCAAAAGATAAGCTGGCAAGAAAAAATCAAAAAGAAGCTAATTCTAAAGTGTGAGGTTCCTGCTGAGTCCACAGGAGAGAGGCACCGTGCAGCACCAGCTCCCGCTGCGATTCCTTGCTGCCAAGTGTACCAGTGCCAGCACCCAGCCATGGTTGGCAGCTGCCAGCGCCCTGCACGTCAGCATGGCTTATAGCCAAGGAAAAGCAGGTGGCTGCGTGGCTTTCCCAAGGAGCAGAGGACCTGCTCTGCAGGAATGGGAGCAGCCGATCGATCTGCAATGCACCATGCCTGCAGCACAGAATCATGACCCTGGGCCATACCAGCTCTCTGCATGGCTGTGGGATGCAAATACAGCACAAGTGGACCAGCAAGGACTTGTCTCGACCTCTGCACTCCAGTGCTTTCCTTACATTGGCATTATCTGAGACCATCTACCCCACCAAAGCACCTGGGTAATAGTCTTAGTGCTGCCTTATTGCAGTACTAAACCCCACAGAGCTCTAGGAAGGCCAAAGATGAGGGCTTGCTACCCTCTCGCTTGGTCAGCAAGCCTACACAAAGCACAGGAGCAGTACAGCAATGGTCAATGAAGCAAATGAGGCTGAAGGATTTTATCCCATTCAGGTCCTGTGATGCACCACAGTGCAAGAGGTAGGAATATTTTAAGCCTCTTTGGCAGTAAAGAAACCATGAAGTGCACTCTACTGACCTGAACGGGCTCCCACAGGAGGTCCACAGCTTGATCAGAGAGATGAACCTGTGTCGCTCAGCTCAGTGTCCTTCCTGTGCAAACAGGGCTGGCACACAAACACACAGCACTGGTGTTTTTGTAGATGGCATCAGCAAGTTAAGGTCATTTTCCAATGTCACAAAGAAGGATGGAGGGGAAGTTGGAGCAGGAGGAAACACAGGACTAGAGAGCAGCTGGTGTTTTCCACATTGACAAAAACAAACAAGGGGCAGGGACTAACATAATTCACATTCCCTTTCAGCCACCCTGTCCACAAGCCTCTCCCAGCATAGGAAAAGCAGCTCACACACACTTAACCCTCCCCACAGGTATTCATAACCTTCCTTTCAGTTCCTGGAGCCTGGCTTGGGGAAGTGGAAGCAGCCACTACAAAGTCAAAGCTAAGTGGCAGCTTCCCATTTAACCAAGCTCTAATTGCCAGCTGAGCAGACGGCTAATCTCTGAGAACTGCTGCGATACAGGTGTTGCTGAGTCCCCATAATTGCTTAAGAGCAGCCATCAAGGATGCTGGGAATTGCCCAATTATTCTCCCTAGCTTCTTTTTCTTTTTCTTTTTCTTTTTTTTTTTCCTTTTTTAATTTCACCCTCAGTTTTCTGAATTAGCAAAGATCTTTTTTGTTTTGTTTTGCCTAAAGGCAGCCAGTGCAGGATTTCTCAGCAGTTCAGTAGGGATAAAGAGATTATATCTGTGCTGGCTGTCTGTGTCAACAGAGAGAAGAAAACAGGGGAGCAGCATTTGGGATCCCACTGTTGGCTGTGTCCACCAAGGAGAGAGGGAGGTCACTGTAAAACCCTTCCGTATTGTTGCTCTGGAAGCAAAGAGGAGGGAATGCTGTAGTCACAGGTGACACCTTGAACAGAATTCATCCCGGCAAGCCAGTGCTGGCCCTGAGTACAAATGACATCCAATTTCCAGCTCCTCAATGGCTCTATTGAGTAATAAATCAGCTCTGCCTCCAAGCTGGCTGAAACACTCATGCTTACACAGTTATCTTATTCAGTGCTGAAAGCCTAAAGCCTTCTTGCCAAGGCCAACAGGCTGGGGAGAGTCAACCATCCAAATATTTTCAGAACTCAGCAGCGAAAAATAAAAAACCAAATAGCCAAAATCTGCAAGACAGAAAGTGAGTCCCTGCACTGCAGATCACCTGCACATCTCCATTTGTTCAGCTATTTTTCTCCACATTGGAAGAGGTGATGCAGTGGGCCAAGTATTCACCTGGTATAATCAGCTCTCTGCAAACAGGCAAGTCTCTGTCTAATTCAATGCTGGTCTACACACACAGGTAACGGCTCAGCTCCCAGCCCTTGGTTATCTTTGCAGCTATTGAAAGTCTGGTTTCCTCCCCAGACACTTCGTCACCATCCCTTAGATGCCACTTTTAAGTCCCAGCATAGGAACACTTCTTTGAACTGACCATGCAAGCAGAAGTCTTTAAAACCACCAAAAGGACTGAGGGACACAAAGGCTGTTAGTTTTACAGGACCAGATTTGGAACAGTCTCAAATGAGTTTCTAGAAATTTGGATACAGCCACAGGAGTGCTGAAGCATCCCTGACCTGCAGTAGGCCCAGTTTGCCTGGACCACTTCTGGGAAGGGATCAGATACCCAGGTGGATTTGAGCTGCTCTGCACTGCCAGCACATGTCCTAACCCACCTGCGAGCCACAGCATCTACCTCCTTCACCTTTCCATCTCATAGTCCATCCCTCCCATAATTATTCCAGCCCTTGAAGACATCAGGTAGAATCAGAACTATGCCAACTCTCTCACTGGTTTAGTGCTGGAAACCATGTCCCTTCTTATGATGGGACTGAGAAGCTAACACTGACCTCAGAACACAAATCCATCCCATTCCACACATAACAAGCTGTGAGCTGAACCAACAGGATGCAGGATCTCAGCAAGGGTTAACACACATCAGAACAGGAGAAAAGATGATTTAGAATTCCACAGGGCACCTTCCACTCAATGAGTGCCAACCACAGTGTCACAGGAGAGGAGTCAGAGATCACTCAGATGAATCTGAGCTAGCAGTTAGTTTATTGAGTTCTAATCAGTAAATTTAGGCATGGAAAATATTTAACAAGTACAGATGGATTGGGGTCAGTATTGTTTACAACACATGAAGTGAGGAAGGCATACGAAGACTATAATTTATATTTCCTATACATATCTTACATGTTATGTGCATGAAATGTCACCAACCCATTGACATCTGGTGTCAGGTAAGGGATCTCTCATCTTCCAGGGATGGCTTCCCTACCCATGGGGAGATCACCACCATGAAGCCAGCTGCTGTGGAAGGAGAGCTCAATGGACCCTGATGGCTGCAGCAATCTATAGAATGAAGTGGTTGATCTGGTGATTTTCTGGTGTGCTAATGCAGCTTTGGCCACTTATCAGCCCAGTCCACAGCCAAACTGTTTTGGTTTTAGGTTTGGTGCCAAGTTCTCATTCATGCCTCATACCATAGGATTAACTTTGGTTTGGCCTACTTGCTGAACATCTTCCTGGACCAAAGCTCGGTTGGTGCAGACAGGAGGATCCATCACACCACAGTCCTAAAGCCATTATCACAGCAAATCAAGGAAGGCTCATTCAAAATCATGCCTGATATCTAGCAGCATCAAAACATGCCCTATGGACACTGTCAGAGTACACAGGCAGCCATCAGGGGAGGTCCACTATGCCAGGGCTGGGCTCTGCCCTTGCCCATCAGCCACCTCCCACGGCTGGGGCTCTGGGGAGCACAGCTGCCCTGGGGATGGATCTGTGAGTGACCAGGGCTCATGGGCAGCCACAAGCACATCTGCATCCTGCCTTTCATCTGTATGCAGCACAGAAAGATTCAAATGATGGACTATGAACACAACACCAAGTGATAGCCTTCCTACAGGAGGATTTTGTGCTTATCCAGCAAGGCCTCTGCTCACTCTAGGAAAGCAACAGTCCCAAGTCTCCCCCAGAAGCACTTTGGGGACAGAATGAAAATGAGGGGAACAGGAGAGCAAAGGTGTGGAGGCCTCCCAGCCCAAGTAAAGGGCTGCCTTTACCCACAGCACATCCTTAACCTCTCTTCTCTGCACCACATCCCTGGCAGCCCTCTCCTCCCCCTGCATGCCACCAGCACTCATAACACTGAGGCTGCTCACTCCCACACCACAGACATGCTGATGCAAGAGTGACAACCAGCCCTGATCCAGCAACTTCACCATGTAAAAAGCCCCAGAGACAACTTCCTTGCTACAGACAGCCAAAATTTACTTGAGAAGGGAGGGTGCAGAACCAAAACATTGATGGCAGCCCATCCTATGCAACCAATGGCAACAGCCCCACGAAACTTCCCTCAGCTCCAGAGGAACCAAGTCCTACACCAGGAGGCTGCTCAGGTTGATGCCTCAGTAGGATGTTCTATGTAGGATGGAAAGATCACACCACTCTCATTCTGTGCAAACACGTAGCTGAGACCAGCAGTAGTGGCCAAGACTTCTTTACCCTGCCTCCTTCAGCCCTGTCCTCATCATGTCCTGCTGCTACCCTTTACCCCAGCGGCAGCTGCGTTTCAGCACTGCTTCACCTGGACAAGGAGAGCTGTGCTGGAGCCACAGAGATGCTCCTGAGAGCTGTCTCTATTCTCCTGCAGTTGTCTAGTGCAGTGCTCTTCCTCAGGGATGTTACATTTGGCTGACTCTAGGGAGATCCACAAAGTCTTTTGACACCATCTCTTCGTGCAGAAGGCTTGGGGCAGCATTAAGGCAGCTGCCTTAATACCCATAAGCTCCAGCATGAGGATCAATGAGCCACTCACTGCTGTGATGATGGCACAAGTACTCTGAGGGACACGGGGGTGGCTGGAGCAATTTTTCACAGCAGATAGGTCCTAATGAACAGAGAAATAACTTCTCATGATGCAGGAGATTTACAGCTGCAAGAAATATGTCTGGCCTTGCAAGGAAGGAAACACTTCATTGCAAGCAAGGCCACAGAGCAATACCTGGGGCAGATTAGCCAGAGATGCTGAGCAACTGCATCTTCCTGCTGGGCTTGGGAGAGGAGGGATGAGCACTTACGTGGAGGAGAAGGAATAAAAGCACGGGGGGGGGAGTTGCTGAACAGAACAAGCTCACTGGGGAGCAAGCTGGGGTCTGCATGCACTGCCCAGGCACTGCAGTCTCCCCTGTCACAGAAAAAGCAAGAAAATCATGCAGTTAAAATGCACTCACTGCACCAGCCATACCCCTTGGCAGAGAGGAAAATGAGGCATGGAGAAACACAGAGTCTGAGAGTCGTTTCTCCAGAGCAGGGCACCTCTTACCAGGAAGAAGGAAACTTAAAATTCAATATTGGCCTTTGAGCCTCAGGAGTCAGTTCCCACGAGGAATCTCTGTTGTCTAATATGGACTTCAGCACAAGCTACAGCCTTCCCCACCACATCGGAGGCAGCTTTACCATGGGAACTGCTACTGAGCCACCTTATATTAGAAGTTACTACAGCTCTGCCAGGAAGCCTGCCCTGTACTTTCTATTTTTAGCTGCAGGCAGACCTATTCATATCAGTCACTGCTGAAACTCGACTCCTTACACACAGATTTGGTGCAGTAATTCAGGGGCATGAAGCCAGGTTCTCAAGTTTGAACACAGCTCACCAAGAGACATAAAAAACCTGCGAGGTGAGTGCTCAGAAGGCCAAGGGTGATGCATCAAGGGGGCAGAGGGAAGCAGGTATGTGCTCTGCTAAAGGCACTCATAGCACACACCCCTCTTCCACAGCATCACACCATTACTTATGTGCAGAGTGAGGCACAGGCCTGAACATGATTTACCAGCTCAGGGCCATAAACTGTAGGAGAAGCAGGAGAAATGGGATCAGAGGAGAGGAAGGGTCCTGGGGGAAGCATAAACAGCTTCGCAAGGCTCCAAACTGGTGGTTGTTTTCCTGCTTGTTAATTATTTCATCTTTAAAAGGTTTTAGAATGGAAACTCTTCATTTGTGCTTAACACAGGGCAAGTGAAAAAGATGCCTCCTTTTACAGCCAGTCACTGTAAACAAGGAGAGTAAATCTCAAGGGCCTGCAATAATGCAGAGCTATTTGAGTCAACCGCTGAAGGGGCAGAAGCTTGGTGCTGGAGTTCTCCATAAGCCAGACCTTGTTGTAATGATGCTTTCTCATGCTTCCTCCTTTCATATGTATAACAGCACTTGCCAAACCTACTATGTATCTGATACCCTCTGCAGACCTCCTTCCCAGGAGCACTGACAGTGCCTACCAACAACCTCCCCCTGCCAGCTGAAGAGATGCAGAGCCCCCAGATAAGAACAAATGTGGCACACACTTCACCTGAGGAGAGACAAAGCACCCACTGCAAATTCCTGCTCTTTCTCCACCCACAACCTGCCTCTTCAGCACCTACTCCCGAACAGACGTGGGAGAGACTTCCAGTCTCCGAGCCACAAATTTCACTGTGCCACCACAGGGAAGAAGTAAACTACTGCAGTCTCTCAGAGGCTCCTCTGTCTGCCCCAACAGGAGCACTGGGACCACACACACCTTCCAGTGTAGGCACCAAGAAGTCTTCAGATGTGAAGTTATAGATATTCATAAGAACCTTAACTCATGGTCAACCTCCTGAAACACTTAACAGGTCCACAAAGCCTACATATAGCCAAGAGACCATAGTTTGGGTTTGGAGCTGGGTTCATGCTTCAGGGGAAATAAGAGAAGACCCAGGAAGCTGCAGAGGGTGACACTGATTTTGGACCCTGAGATATCATAGAATCATAGAATGGTAAGGTTGGAAGGGACCTCAAGGATCATCTAGTTCCAACCCCCCCCCCCCCACAATGGTGATTCCCCTGCAGCTGCTTTGCAGCTGATTACAGAATGTTGGTTACCAGCATTTCTCTTTCCCTGCCCCAGTGTGACAGACCAGAACATATAAGTACTCCCATGGGCTCCCAACTCTAACTTCATAGTTGGGGGAATTTAATTGAGAAATCTTTTGTCTGATTTGGTTCAAATGTTGTAGAAGATACTATTTGGAGCTCCACTAGCTATTTTGAAGTGGGTACAGGCTGTCTTTGCAGCTGCACTTCATGTCAACTAAACCCAGCCTTGGCAAAGGAAACTTGAGCACATACCACAGAGACAGATCTTCCTCCTACAGAGGGCTGGGAGGAGGACAGCCACAGTCAAAAACTGTCAGTCCAGCTGGCAAGCAGTTGGATGGTCAGTATCTATGGATTTGATCCCACCAGTTTCCACATGAAAGAAACACTCCACAGAATCACAGAATGTCAGGAAGCATAGAATGTCAGGGGCTGGAAAAGAGGAGACTCAGGGGTCACCCCACTGCTGTCTACAACTACCTGAAAAGAGGTTGTAGCCAGGTGGGGTTGGGCTCTTCTCCCAGGCAACCAGCAACAGAATGAGGAGACAGCATCTCAAGTTGTGCCAGGGGAGGTCTAGGCTGGATGTTAGGAGGAAGTTCTTGACAGAGAGAGTGATTGGCATTGGAATGGGCTGCCCAGGGAGGCGATGGTGGTGTCGCTGTCCCTGGAGGTGTTCAAACAAAGCCTGGATGGGGCCCTTAGTGCCATGGTCTGGTTGATTGGCTAGGCCTGGGTGATAGGTTGGGGTGGATGAGCTTGGAGGTCTCTTCAGACCCAGATGATTCTATGGAAGAGACCTCGAAAGATTGTCTGGTCCAGCCCCCCTGCCAGAACAGAATCACCTAGAGCATATCACACTGGAGCTCATCCAGACAGTTTTTTAACATCTCCAGAGAGGGAGACTCCACAACCTCCACAACCTCCCTGGGCAGCTGGTTCCAGTGTTAACTGGTTCCAGCTAACTGAGGCTCCTCCTTCCTCCCTGCAATGCCAAATTGCTCCTGTCAGTAGTGAGCAAGAAATTCGAGGCTCTTCAGCTATAGTGCTGCAGTCAGAGAGGTGGCAGAAAAGTCTCCCACACTTACAGGCACTGCCTTTGGTCCCTCAGCATGGGACATGCTGACAGCAGCCCCAGCCCTCCTGACCCCGAGGTGTTAGCAGAGCCGATGAAAACAAGCAGGCAAACACTGCTACTCCCATCCACACAGCCAACCAAGTCCTGGGCTGAGTCAAGAGAAGTGTGGACAGCAGGGCAAGGGAGGGGATTCTGCCCCTTTGCTCTCCTCAGATTCCATCTGGAATACTGTGTGCAGTTCTGGAGCCCCCAGCACAGGAAGGACATTGAAGTGTTGGAGTGGTTCCAGAGGAGGCCACAAAGATGCTCAGAGGGCTGCAGCAGCTCTGCTATGAGGACAGGCTACAAGAGTTGGGGCTCTGCAGCCTGGAGAAGAGAAGACTTCAAGAAGACCTTATAGAAGCCTTCCAGTATCTGAAGGGGGCTTACAAGGAAGGCTGAGGAGGGACTATTGACAAGGTCTTGCAATGACAGGACTAGGGGCAATGGGTTTGAACTAGCAAAGGGGAGATTTAGAGTGGATGTTAGCAAGAAGTTCTTTACAGTGAAGGTGGTGAGACGCTGGCACAGGTTGCCCAGGAAGACTGTGGCTACTCCCTCCCTGGACATGTTCAAGGCCAGGTTGGAGGAGGCCTTGAGTGAGCTGTACTAGTGGGAGGTGTCCCTGCCTATGGCGGGGGATTGGAACTGGATGATCCTTGAGGTCCCTTCCAACCTGACTATTCTGTGATTCTATGAAGTTCCAGGAGGAGAAGTGACAAATCAAAGGACAAAAAAGAGCCCCAAACAAAAGAGTGTGAGTATATTTAGTCCTTTTCCATCCCCAGTTCATGCTCCAGCTGCTACCTTGAGACTGGCACAGAAATCAACGTGCCATTTGCTTCATGCAGCTCCTGGGACCTCCGTGGCACAGTTTCTGCTTGGGTAACTTAACTTCTGGAGGCCATTAGGCAGGGTAATTTTACCAGTTCCTAAGCAAATGCCTGGAGGGGTCTTTGCAAAGCCAGTTCAGCACAGCTAAAATATGGAGGAAATGTTCATTCGAATCCTAAAGAGAAATGTCAGGAGTGCTTTGTAGTAAAGCACATTCAAATCAGCCCCTTTTTGGCTGATCAAGGCACAATCTCATCAGCAGCTGTCAAAAATAAATGCTTCTGATCCTGCCAGTGAGCTTAACACTTGACAACACCCAGTTTGGGGGGGGGGGGGGGGAAAAAATTTGGGGAATAATTCAGGGGAAG
>VWYK01114457.1:22996-49253 GCA_013399775.1 Semnornis frantzii | reverse complement strand
GGGGGGGAAGTAACTTGGAGCATCATTCAGGTGCAGACATTAAAAACAAGTCAATTTTGTCCCCTTTTTTCTCTATGTATTTTTATTTCTTTTCTGGAAAGGTACTTGCAGTGCTATGGTCCTAGCTCCACTGAGATGCCATCTGGCTGAGCACATCACAAAGGTTTGCTCTGCTGGGGGCTGTGACCCATTGATTCATTGACATGTTGGTGAAAACAGTGCTCTGCAGAAGTGCTCTTGTAAGAAGCATCCACACCTGTGTGTGGGTGCTGTGTACCAGCCAGGGTAGCCAGGAGTGAAATCAAAATGAAAAGGAGGAGACTTTGGCTCCAGTGGTTGGGAAGCCAGAACAAGTCCCTGAAAAGGCAATAAGCAAGCAAGGCTCTGGACACCCAAGCCCACCAATTCAACACAGAGGGCAAAAACATGGAACAATCATTTTGGGATTATGCAGACAGGGCACATATTACAGTTCTGGAGCTCCCAATACAAGAAGGACATGGAACTGTTGGAGTCAGTCCAGAGGAGGTCACAAAGATGCTCAGAGGGTTGCAGCAGCTCTGCTATGAGGACAGGCTATGAGAGTTGGGATTCTGCAGCCTGGAGAAGAGAAGGCTTCAAGGAGACCTTGGAGTGGCCTTCCAGTATCTGAAGTGGGCTACAGGAAGGCTGGGGAGGGACTATGTACAAGGTCTTGCAATGACAGGACAAGGGGCAATGGATATGAACTGGCAGAGGGGACATTTAAACTAGATGTTAGGAAGAAGTTCTTTCCAGTGAGAGTGGTGAGGCACTGGCACAGGTTGCCCAGGGAGGTTGTGGATGTTCCCTCCCTGGAGGTGTTCAAGGCCAAGTTGGATGAGGCCTTGAGCAACCTGTTCCAGTGGGAGGTGTCCCTGCCCATGGCAGGGGGTTGGAACTAGATGATCTTTGAGGTCTTTTCCAACCTAAACTATTCTATGATTCTATCAGTGGTGATACAGCAGCACAAGGAGAAACCAAGTGAGAAATACAAAGGAATCACTGTGGGTTCACCAGTAACTTGCAAAGTAGAGAGGAGAACTAGTCCCCGGTGGAGTGCCTGCAGTGATGTCTCCAGAAGGGTAGAGAGGCTCCCCACAAACAGAGGTAGGAGAGATGCTCCCTAGCCCATCCTGCATGGAAACACAGCAGTAGGTGGTAATTGCTTACTGTTATGAGGTGTATATATGCAGGTCCTCCTCATCAATGCTTCGCTCAGGGAGATTGAAGTGCTCCTCAAACTGCTTCAGAAATAGGAAAACAGAAGCAGAGAGAGAAGGAATGGATTGAAACAGCCAGGTTTATCCCGTGGCTGAGGAAGCAGTGTACATGCCTGCAGGCTGTCTCCTTCAGCTCATTCCACTTCACACCCATTCCTCAGCTCAGCCAGGCACCCACAAAGGCTGCCCCATATCTTCTTCCAAATCTTCTTCTAACTGCCTGTGGGGAGCAAGTGTAGTGAGGGGAGGGATAGAATCATAGAATGGTAAGTTTGGAAGGGACCTCAAGGATCATCTAGTTCCAATCAGGTGGATTCTTGCAAGCTTCCTGAAGCACCCAAACTTGTGTGTATACACATGCACTGCATCGTGATAGGTGTCTGGAGATTGATAAAATTAATTTGGAGGGTTAGATGGGACAAATCTGGGAAAGGTGCTTGTGAGGAGGAGTGGGCCAGTATTAGAACAGCCTGCATCAGCAAAAGCTAGAGAGAGCTGTGGGAAGGAAACGGGGGCCTGCCAGCTCTCCCACTGCTGGCTTACTCAGTTACAGACTGGCACTTGGTCCTGGCAGCTGTAAGCACCTGTCTATGCTCATCTGTGCTTGTGTTCCTGTGCATGATGGCAGAGTGATGTTTGGCTACCCAGAGACTCTACATTAGCAAACTTGTGACCTGAAACATGCTCATGCAGAAGCATATGTCAGAGAGAGCAGGGAACAAACACCCAAGAAATCCATTTTCTCTGGCTGCACAACAAGGCACAGAGCCAGCTCCTCTGCAGTTCATGGCAGGTACAGGTGCTGCTCCCAAGGCAGAAAGGGTCTCTGCTGAAAGGAGATGGGGGACCATCTGTCCACACAGAGGAACCTGTTCAGGTGAAGGCATCAGGCCAGACATCTTTCCAGCTGATGCCTTTGAACAAAGGACTCCACCAAAGCAAACCTAGCATGCAGGTTTGTGTGAATGCAAACATCTCAAAAATGCAAAAAACTCCAAAACTCCAGTCATAGAATCATAGAATGGTTTAGGTTGAGAGGGCCCTAAAAGATCTTTTAGTTCCACCCCCCTGCCATAGGCAGGGACACCTCCCACTCAAGGCCTTGTCCAACCTGCCTTGAACATCTCCAGGAAGGGAGCATCCACAACCTCCCTGGGCAACCTGTGCCAGTGTGTCACCACCCTCACTATAAAGAACTTTCTCCTAATATCCAGTTTAAATCTCCCCTCTTCCAGTTTAAACCAATTTAAAACCCAGTCCACTCTAGAAAGGAGATTCTTTTGCTTGTTTGCCCCAAGCTGATGCCAGCAGATCAAGAGAGGTGATTCTGCCACTCTGCTCTGGTAAGAACACACCCAGAGTACCGCATCCAGCCCTGGAGCCCTCAACACAGAAAGGCTGTGGACCTGATGGAGCAGGCCCAGAGGAGGCCACAAAAATGATCAGGTGGCTGGAACACCTCTGCTATGTGGACAGGCTGAGGGAACTGGGGTTGTTCAGCCTGGAGAAGAGAAGGGCTCTGGAAGACCTAATAGCAGCCTGCCAGTACATGAAGGGGGCTACAGGAAGGCTGCAGTGGGACTGTTTGCAAAGGCCTGCAGTGACAGGATGAGAGACAGTGGTTTGAAAGGGGAGAAGAGCAGATTTAGATTGGATGTCAGGAGAAAGCTCTTTACAGTGAGGGTGGTTGAGCACTGGAACAGGTTGTCCAGAGTTCTCTCATCCCTGGATATATTCAAGGTCAGGCTCTACAGGGCTCTGGGCAACCTACTCTAGTGGAGGGTGTCCCTGCTGACTGCAGAGGGGGTTGGACTAGATGACCTTCAGAGGTCACTTCCAACCCAGGTGATTCTATGAAGCTTAAACATGTGCCACTGAGCAGTAAGCAAGGAAGGACAAGTTGGTCCCTAGCTTTTGTCTCTTGTCCTGGGTGCCGGTGGTTGTGTTATGGCACAGCCACTCCACGTTTCAAGTCCCCAGCCCAGGGGGGCTGCTGTGATCAGGCAGAGAAATCGGCTGCAGCACAGCTCATGATTTCCCCTTGGTAATTCCTACTTGGCTTCCCCTGACATTTAGGAAGATGGGCTACTTGATCTGCGTGGGATTTTTTCATCTTGAGCACTGACAATCCTCTGATACTGCCTGTGCTTTTTTATTACTCTAACCAGAGCTCTGAAGTTGTTTCTCATATCAAAAGCTCCCAGTCAATCTGATTTTCAGAAATCATAGCGTGTCTGGGGAGAAACCTGCAAAATATAGAACACATTCCCCATTTGCATCCGAATGTTGAGCAGCCCATCACTCCTCTCTGATACATCACATCAGCACTACACTCACCATGAAATATTCATGGCCATTTATTATGACGGTTTTTTATTACCCCTGTAAAACTTTCCAGCAATCAGTGCCTCTGTTTGCTCAGCCTCCAGCCTGGATGGGCTCTCTTTGTCTCTCCTTTGGTGCTGGCAGTGTTTGAATTAATCCACATCTCCTGTCAGCAAAAGAATGACCCCCACTGCCCTGCCTGATGTAAGGAGAGGCAGTATGAAGTGCTGCTGGGCTCGCCATCCTCCATCCAACATTAAAGAGGGGAAGGAGAACACTCTGTGAGGAGGGCTCCTGAAGGGTTCATAGCAACTGCTAGATAATTTTATTGTAGTCTGTTAAATGTTCTCTGTTTCTTCCATGGCACCCTGCAGGCTCCAGTATGGGAAGAACAACCCTGATTCATCTCTGCAACTATCAAACTGCTCTCCTGGCAATGAAGCTGAGGAAGGGATTGAACCCGGAGGGAGGGTGTGAGAAAGACAGAGACGGATTCTGGAGCGCATGCGGTTTGTGATTCAGAGCAGTCCTTTAGAGCAGGACGCTTTGCAAGAGCCCACACTGCAAGCAATTCCTGCAACAATTTGTGAGACCTGCCTTTGGGTGTGGAGAGGAGTTAACAACAAAAAAAAAAGAGATCTATGAGGACAGTGAGAGTATGAACTCTCCTTTCACAGAGACTGCAAAGCTGAACCTCAGCAGAGCGACCTTGATACAACCTCTTGCTTCCAAAACACAGCAAACAGCCCTGCACTGCACAAAGTGCTATGAGAGGATTCAGTCTCCTCCCTTGCCAGTGCACTGGCACTGCCTTCCTCCAGAATGCAGTGTCTTCCAAAAGCAAACTGCATCTGCCTCAGGAAAATAAATAAATACACTTTTCACATAATTTCATCCTCTGATAACAGTAATGAACCCATTTCAAGGCATTACTGGGAATTAATGTCTGCCTGCCTTCTGACTCACCAGCTCGTCCCGGGCTGCCATAAATTCCCAGGAACTGTTGTGAACCACACATCAAGCAGTAAACTGAGAAGAAAATAATTGCCCAGAACCTTGGGACAAATATACAGCATTCCGGGCCCACCTGGAAACCTGGGAGTTGAGACAAGCCCCCAGAGAAAAAAAGTGTTCACTCTGCCCGGATGGCTCACCGCAAGCAGGCATCAGGAGCTGCTTCCTGGGGCTCCTTGCAGGATCCCACCAGCAGTTCTGAGCCATTTTTCCAAACTAAGGCTGGCTGTATGCAGCAGACATCATCCTTGCGAAACTGTTCCTCTGGATAACTAAACTCACATTAAATGCTGTATCTTTAACCCTTTGCTTCCTGCTAACTCTCTGGTCTTGCCATGCTCTTGTCTGAGATTTAAGAGCCTCTCAGAAGTTCCTCCTGATGGTGGAATCATAGAATGGTCTGAGTTGGAAGGGACCTCCAAAGGTCATCTAGTCCAACCCCTTCTGAGTCAGCAGGGGCATCCTCAGCTAGATCAGACTGCCCAGAGCCCTGTCAAGCCTCACTTCTCAAGTATCTCCATGGATGGGCACCAGGCACCTCCCTGCGCAACCTGTTCCAGTGTTCCACCACCCTCATAGTACAGAACCTGTTCCCAACATCCAGGCTAAATCCGCTCTTTTCTAGTTCAAATCCATTGTCCCTGCAGGCCTTTGCAAGCAGTCCCTCTGCAGCCTTCTTGTAGCCCCCTTCAGGTACTGGCAGGCTGCTATTAGGTCTCCCCAGAGCCTCCTCTTTTCCAGACTGAACAACCCCAGCTGCCTCAGCCTGTCCTCATAGCAGAGGTGTTCCAACCCTCCTATCACCTCACCCCCTAATCTGAATTGATAGCCTAGTAGGTACTTCCAGCCCATCAGTACATCACCTCCAACCTGCTCTTAATAAACTACGAGAAGATGTTTTGATAACTGAAACCAAGATTCACAGCTCCTACCTGCTTGGCAGTTAGAAACCAGTGGCCTCTTGGACTTTCTTCCTTTGGGATCACACCACTCTCTGAGGGAAAAGAGAGGTTAATAAAACTGTAGGATCTTCATAGTTATTTAAATATCTGGATTTCCTGCTCTTCCAGTTGCAAATGTGAATTAGTATGGAACTAACTCCAGTAATCAGGGTTAATGACTAGAGAGCGTTTGGAGACTCTGCAATTCATGAAGTTCTCCACCAGAAAGCACAGACTAAATTTGCTGTTTTTTATTGGGGGGGGGGAAGCCACTTTCTCTCATCATCTGTGCACTGACCATGTCTATCTGGGCTGCTCCTCTCAAGAAATTTACCTAAATTTAACACATTCTTTTCTTATTATTTATTAAGCACAGGCCAGGGGCAGGTTTGTATGAACTGGAGCATTCAACTAGCAGAACAGAGATAGTGAAATATGTTTTCATCTGGAGAAAATACAGCTGCTACATCAAACCAAAAGGCTGAGCAGTTCCACTCCAGCCCATAAGCTGCATTCATTTACTGTTGAGCCTCACTTTTGCTGGAGTCATAGACTGAAACTATTTAGGCTCCAAGGACACAATGCAGCCCAACGCAGAAGAGACTTGTCTCTTGATGGATTATCCCCAGGCAGAACCAGCCAGCACTCCAGGGGCTTTGAGAAGAGAAGCCCTGAAAAATAATCCTGTATAATGGCTGCATTCTGCTTCCTCACCGCGGGCACCAGTCCTGTCCTTCTACCCCTCAGAGCAGAGATGGCCATCCAGAGGGTCCTGAGCTAGCATTCACAGACATCCCACTCTGGGAGACAGGTCACAGATGCTGCAGAGGTATCCCTGCTCAGCCCAGCAGGTCTAACTATGTCCCTCCAGGTCTTTAATTAAGGCAGCTTTGGGCTTTCCAAGCAGTGGGTTATGAAGCAGTGCCTCATAAAAACAACCGAGTCCCAATAACACTTCTAAACCACCTTCTTGGGATGCAGCTGTAACAGGCCAATGTGGCGTGACAAAGCCAAGGTAGTAAGGGGAAGGTTTTACAGACTCCTAATAATTAGCTTTGGCACAACCCTCTGCAACCGATTCTCCAGAAAACGGCAAGGAAGAGCACTCCAGCACTGAGACACCTCCATCAGCTCCAGCAGCAGCTCCCTACTGCTCCCACAGCTTCCCGCACGTGGGCACAGATGCTGCAACAACTGCATCTCATTTCTGTTTTTCCAAAGACCCACAAACCAACAGTTTCAGCTCTTTCCCTTTAGCAGATGTCTGATATTTCTCTGGTAGTGACCCGTGCACAATTAATTGAAGCTTCCTGACATGCCAGCTGCTCCCAGGTTCCTTACTGCAACCCTTTGAGAAAGGTCCCACAGGTTAGCAGACCACAGACTAAAAGCTGCTGAAGTGAACAAGTCCCTAGACAGGGAACCTCGTGATTAAGAGCTCTTTAACCTAGCTGAATCCCTGCCTGCAAGGATCAAAGACAGCAGCTGGAAGGTTTGATATGTTCAGAAAGATACAGTTAATTGTGAGAGCAATTAGCCTCTGCAAGAATTCACCAAGTGCATGATGGATTCTCGGTGCCTGGGAGTGTTCAAGTCTCAGCAGAGATTCTTTGGGAAGACAAGTTTCTAGTTCGGCCAGGCTGTATGGGCTTGAGACAGGAATAGGCCATTTTAATGCAAGAAGAAATGAACAGAATGGTCTTTTGAGCTAGAAAATCTCCAAAATCTGTGAAACTATTAATAGAGAGTGAGATATTTCTAGTGGGTTTGACAGTTAGATGACAAATCTGTGTTAAATTCCACAGGATAGCCAAAGAAACTCATTTTCTGGTATCTTCCAGGGGGTTTCCCAGTGGGGGATTTTAGTGTGGTGGTTGGGTTTTTTGTTTGGATTTTTTTGTTTTGATTTGGTTTGGTTTGGTTGGTTGGTTTGTTTGTTTTAGCTTTGGAACAATTTCCCAAACTGGAGAACTTTTCCAGCTCCCCTCCTTTTACCTCCTTCTACTCCTCCATCCTCTCCTCTGTTGCACAGTAGGTGCCAAGCTGTGTGTGGGTGAACCCTTGGGAGAGATGGCAGCAGAGAGCTGTCCCATGTGTGTGATGAACAAGGAACTGTGGGCAGAGGAAGGAGAGATCTGACTTTACACTTTCCCATCCCAGTATAGTCTCAGAACCTGGATGCAGACCCCAGAGAAGCCTCATGGCACCCAGAATCACCAGACTGCACATATCCTGCTGTGTATTTCCCTTTCAACTGCTGTGAAGCTTTATCCTCCCAAACTCAGCAGGGCACAGCAGCTCTCAGTACCTGTTGCTGGGGACACACTTCTTGCACTGTCTGTCTGCCTGCTCGAGTAATGGAGACAGTCATGAGGCTTATTACATGATGCAGGTGATTAAGAATTAATAACCATTTCCAAGACCAATTATTTCAGCTAAAGCTGCTGCAAGTTTTGCTGTTTTACAAGTATGCTTTGAAAAAGGTGGCAGATAATTGAAAATGCAGCATTACTCCCAGTCCTCTGTCACCTTCACTGAACTTCCACCTCCACCAAAAAGTAAAATCCTTCCTAGCCATCCTTTGCCACACTTGCTTAGCAGGGAAACTCTTTAGGGAAGCCTTACAAGTCTGTACTGCACCAAAGATAACAGCAAAAAGAGTAGCAGGAATGAGAATAACCAACCATATCTTATTTGCTTGCAAGAAGATTGCACTTAAAGGAGATCACATCTGCTCCTTAGCAACATCAGGGAAGGAAAAAACTCAACAGCATCACTACATGAAGAGATACAAATATAAATATAGAATCATAGAGTGGTTTGGGTTCGAAGGGATCTCCAAAGGTCATCTAAGTCAAACCCCCCTGCAGTCAGCAGGGATATCCTCCACTAGAGCAGTTTGCTCAGAGCCTTGTAAAGCTTGACCTTCAATATCTGCAGGGATGGGGCCTCAACTACCTCCCTGGGCAACCTGTTCCAACATTCCACCAGCCTCATGGTGCAGAGCCTGTTCCTAATATCCAATCTAAACCTCCTTTTCTCTAATTTTAAACCTTCGTCCCTCATCCTACCACTGCAGGCCTTTGCAAACAGTCCCTCTGCAGCCTTCTTGTAGCCCCCTTCAGGTACTGGCAGGTTGCTATTAGGTCTCCCTGGATCCTTCTCTTCTCCAGGCTGAACAACCCCAGCTGCCTCAGCCCGCCCTCGTAAGTAAAACAGCAACCACTTGGAGGATTTAACCCAGGAGTGCCCAGTTTAATTCAGATTTATAATATGAAGTTTGCGTCAATCTGCGGAAGCCTGGGGAAAATGCACCACCAGCAGCCACTGCAGCTGGAACTACTGCAAGAGGAGTAATTTGCAGAAGGATCCGATGCTTGTTTTCTTTGGACATCCCTTCTGACTATGCCATTCTTCCTTCTCACAAAGGGGCTTGCCCTGCTGATCATCCTCTGTGCACAATTTAATGTGCAACACAACAGGGATGATGGAAAAGGGGTCCCTGTGACACAGTTAGATTTCAAAAGCATGCTGCCAGGGAAGATGCAGCACAGCATTTGAGAATCTGCAAGATCTGGCATGACCTCCAAACAGAGCCACAAGTTCAGGAGTTTCAGATGGGTCTCATCACTCCACTCCCTGGGAGAGCTCTCAGTACCTGCCACTCTCTGTTCCAAATCATCCTCACAATCCTTCCAACCACCCTAGCATTGCTCAGTCCCTCTGAAGAGGGTGACCTTTCTAGTCTCCCTTGCAGGCTGTAGACTATTTGCAAGGTCTTGTAATGACAGGACGAGGGGCAATGGGTTTAAATTGGCAGAGGGAAGACTGAAACTGGGAGTTAGGAGGAAGTTCTTTACAGTGAGAGTGGTGAGGCACTGGCACAGGTTGCCCAGGGCGGTTGTGGCTGCTCCCTCCCTGGAGGGGTTCAAGGCCAGGGTGGACAAGGCATTGAGTGACCTGTGCTAGTGGGAGGTGTCCCTGCCTATGGCAGTGGGTTGCAACTAGATGATCCTTGAGGTCCCTTCCAACCTTCCCATTCTATGATTCTATGATAGGTGGCTTCATCAGATCCCCAAGACACACATAAAGAGGAAACACCACAGAACTGCTGTCTACCCATCTGCTGCAGAGCAGCTCCATCAGCATCTCCAAACCTTCTCCCTCCCCTGTTGCAGTTCTTGGAGCTGCCCACCCTGGCAATGCAACACCACCAAGGTGATTTATGGCTGTTTTTTTCCCCCCCAGAGCTCTGCTTTGCATGAGCCCCAGGTACAGCAGCTTTAAATCAGCTTGCAAAGGCAGAGCTGCCCCTGGCAACAGGAGAGGACCCGAGAGCGATGTGACAGCAGAAGAAAAGAGGCAGCTAGTGCCTGAGCATGGACCCTGTGTCCACCTCTGCAGCACCCTGTTGACCACTGCAGCTCCACTTGCTTGGAGACAGCAGCCTCCCAGCACTAGGTGTTGCAGTGTCAGGATATAAAGATTTTTAAAGGGCGAAAGAAAGGTACCTAGGCTGCCAGTCCTGACAGCTCTCATGCAGGTATCTGGGTGCCGGTGGATCCCCAGGATCCCTAGAAGGGGTGATGACTTCACTTAGCTCTCTGCAAAACTCCTTTCTCTGTGCTGCTGGACCACATGCCTTCTCTGGACACTGTCCTCTGCCAGCTGCGACACCAGGTATTTCATAACGTGAGGAGCATGGCACCCAGCCAGGGAGAGGCTGTGTCATGCTCTAACAACTACACTTCTCTCCTTCCCCTCTATGCTACCCTAACACAGTGCAAGGCATTGTAGCCCATAGGTTCTGCCTTTATTCCCATCTAGAAACAAGACAGAAGTCCTCAAGTGCTCTTTTTTGTTTGTTTTTTAGGAGACATGCAGTGTCCCAGCAGGTTGAACTACTTACATCAAAACAGCTAGGGAAAGAGTTCTGTCCTAGGGCAGCTTCCACAGAAACCCCAAACCAATTCCACTGCACTGGTAGCTCAGCTAAGGTTGCAGCAGTGAAGAGTTGATGTACTCCAAAACTTCTGAGCTAAGGCTGCAGCAGTGAAGAGCTGATGTACTCCAAAACTCCTGTTGTGCTGTCTGCTCTACCAGTTCTGGACTTCTGGTTGCCTTCTCAAGACCTCTTCCATTTGCTTTGTACCCTGAGACCTGGTCAGCATGCCTGTGGCCACAGAAAGGGCTTTCACAGTCCCACCATCCCGAATCAAAGGCTTTTCATTAGCCTCTGAGCCAGTCTGAGCCTGGACACACTCGATGGAATCATGTAGCCAAATCAGTTATGATCAAAGCCCACCTTGTCCCCCTGAAGGGAACGACACTCGGAGACATCCCATGTCACACAATGCTTCAGAGATCCATCATTCCAGTGAAGCCCGTTGCTCAGTCAGGGAGAGGTGCCTCTCCCTGAGGCTGCATGTGCAGAATCACATCACCACAACTCAGGGTGAGAAGGACCATGATGGATACTGAAGGAGGGAGGAGGATCTGCTCAGGAAAGGACTTGTAAGGGCAGGAAAGCAGCCCAGCAGCAAGCCTGCTGTAGCAAAAATGATGAAAAGGGACTGTGCAGATTGCAAATGGTTTAGCTTTGAGCATTGCCGAGCTGTAGGTGTCATGAGCTCACTGGAAATGTGAGGGTGAGTCCATGGGACATTTGGACACATCAGGTGAAGCACAGCTTCAGAGGCCATTAAAATTGCACACCATGCGTGTCTTGAAGCATGCTGTGGAGCAGCCTGAGGAGAGAGAAAGCTGTGAGGGGACCTCCTGCCATGAGAAAAGCCCTTTGCAGATCGCCCCAAAGTTTCCTTGGCTCTCTCTTGGCGCCTTCTCAAAGCAGAGATGCTCACAACCCAGAGGGTAGATCTGTCACTTCCCATCTCCTCTCCTTCCCTAACGCTGTGCAGATGGCAAAGGATGGAGCTGCCGGGCAGAAGCTCGTCTGCCTACTAGCAAAGCCAGCAGTGCCGCCCTCTGGAAGCCTCCTCGCCTTCCTTCTGCCGGAGATGGGCTTTGGCAGTGCGCTGACAGCCAGCAGCCTGCTGAGAGCTTCTGTCCCTCCTTCCTTGGGATCCGTTCCTACCCCAGGGAACAGCAGAGAGGAGAGATGGATACCGAGACACAGTGGTGTGGGAGTGAGGAAACCGCATGCACACACAGCTCCCAGAGAGACTACCACACTCCGGCTGCAGACAAGATACTGGTTTATCCCTTGTCGACAGGCTGTCCTCTCTTCCTCTTGCTTTCCTGGCCCTAGCGGTCCCTGTGAGATGCTCAGGGCCCAGACGTGCCCTTCCTAGGTGCTAAGAGATACAAACACCCTGCCTCTGCCTCGGACAACCTGAGCTGGTCAGACAGACCCTGGCTGTGCTTCTGGCTTGGCCCGCAAAGAAACCGACTGATCCTCACAGAGCTGCTCTCCGGCAGCAAAGCTTTTCATATTTTTTTTTTCCCCTTCCTTTCTGCTTGTATCTTCTTCTCTCAATCCTTAGCTGATACTGAGCACAACCACGAGTCTGCAGGAGGGGCCAGGCTGCAGTCGGTACACATCAAAACAGCCTTGCTGATTCAAAGTGACCAAGTATCTGATAGGAGTCCTGCCCTGTCAACAACACATGCTTGGTGACTGCTGGCATTACAGAACTGGAAAAGACAGAAAGACCCCACCACCACATCTGACTTCTCAGCCTCTTTGTGCAGCTCATGCCCTGGAGCCCAGCACACCTATGCCTCACCACTCCCAGCCACGTTGAGGATGAGCCAAAAGCAGATACTGTACCATCTCCCTCTGCTCTACTAGGACCACTCTATCCTGTTTCTAAAACAGCAAGAGATTTGGGATCCTTCAGGTCACTTTGGAGATAGCATTTGCCCCCTATGGCAGGGGGTTGGAACTAGATGATCCTTGAGGTCTCTTCCAACCTTACCATTCTATGATTCTATGATTTACCTGCAGCTCAACTGTCCCTGTTGCCTCAGTGATGGAGCACCAAAAGGTTGGTAGGGTAGTTCCCCCTCAACAACCCAAGGCTTAACAAATCTTCCTGTTCAACTTCTCACTCCATTTTGGAAGGTGTACTGCCTTTCCCTAAGCTGAATTATCAAGGTGCCATCAACCAACAGAAAAATAGCAGAGCCCTCTAGAGCTCTTTAATGAGATTCTTGCTCTTAGAAGATTTTTCTTCCTCCAGAGAAGGTTAAAAAAAAAAAAAAAAAACCCAACCAACTAAAAAATCCCCCAACAAACCACTTTGTGAAGACTGTGTCCCTCCATCTATTGCTGTTCCATATCTACCTGTCTGCTCTCCCTCATGTCCATCAGCTGTGAGCACCTTGCAGGTCAAAGATGCCTTAAAGCTCACATGTGCTCACAGCCTGTAGCTGAGAGACACACCTGTAAACCAGAGCTCTGCCCAGCTTCTCTTGCAAGAGCAGGACAGGGATGGTGGTGGTGAGGTCTTTAAAGCCAGAGGACAATAAATCCATGTGGCACTCACTCCATTGTCTGAAGATTCATGGCTTTGTTCTCTGAAGGTCAGCTCCCCCAATTCTAGTCAATTAAGAATAATCCATCTCTTCTCCCTCTGCACCTTCCCTGGCCTTATGCTGCCTGTCAGCAGGAGTCTGTTGGTCAAATAAGTCAGAACAGTTCAGTGTCCCAGAGACATGCAGCAAGAAGAACAGAGGAGGCACAGAGCTCTTCAGCTCATGATGGACTCCCAGGAATCCTGCTACTCTGAGAGATTGTGAGGGCAAGATGGGAGAAGTCTGCAGTCTCGGAGACAGCAGGAGACAAAGACAGGCAGCTAGCAAGTGGAGACACAGAGGCAGGGAGAGGTCCCAACAGTTCTGTGAGAGTTCCAGACACCTATTAGACCCTTGTGCCACACTGGGTATGCAAAAACCTGGATTTGGGAACTACCTTTGAGGGCTGAAGTTTAAACTCTTGGCCTAAAGTTATTTTCTCATATTGCTCACTTGGTGGCATCTCAAAGCATGGCAAATCAACTGCTCTCTGTAGTTTACAGGAGTCAGTGATCCTTGGAATACCTCACCATTTATGCCACTGAAACCAGTAGCAGAGCCAGGACTACAACCCTGACCTGCTGACCTGGGACCAAAATCTAATAATGCCCTTCCAGTGGCTTTGGGTTCTGAGATTGCAAAAATGGTCACAAACCAGCATATCCTGAAAATTAAAGTCATATTTGATTTAAGAGAGTCTTCTTTATAAAACAGCCCCAGGAGATGTGGGCAGTTTTCCATCAGGGGGTGGGAGCAGACCAGTAGAGAGACCATGGTAGTGATGCCTCAACTGGAGTCTCCAGCAGCAGGTGTTGGGGTGAAGGGGAGAGATGGTGGCTTCAGCCATGCCCCAGGAACTTGTACAGCTGGCTTGGTCTGTCCTCTCAGGGCCAGAAAGGACCAGGATTTGGGGCACATTCTCCCTCTAAATTTTCTCTATGGGATGAGGAGGTGGAAGAGTTTCTAGCCCACCCAATCCCATTTCTTTGTCCACTTTTTTAGCTCATTTTGATTGCCTGCTTTGGTTTTGAGCAGACCTCAGGGCTGTGTTTTGGAAAGAAGGCTTCATCAGGGAAAAGTGGAGTACAAAGATGAGTTAATGAGAATGATTATTCAGTGACAGCTGTTCACCTCTTAATGAGTCTTGTTAAAACAGGACTTTCTCTGCTGGTTTGTGTTGAGGGGGATTAATTTAGGAAACTCTTCTTAAGACTTGCAGTGGTCCTGCTGGAAACTTGGTCAATGAGCAGGAAAGTGCAGGGACAAGCTTGTTTAAAGTCCATTTGCTAGAAGCAGAGGGAGGCTGGAGCTGGACAGGGGCAGACCAGAGGTGTGCAGTCCTCGCTCTCCTGTCCCTGGGTTACTCACCTCGTGTCAGGAATGCACAGCCAAAGGCCATGGTCCACCTGGAGCTCAGCATCAGGGTTCCTTTGCAGAAGTGTTTCCTTCCCTGACTGCTGTAGTCTTCAAACCAAATCCTCTGTCTCAAGCCCAGACAACCCGGGTCAGGGCTGGGGAAGGACTGGACTGCAGGGTCCTGCAGTGAGCACTGGCTTACTTACTTTCTTACTGCAGATAGACTCCTCCCTATGGCTACAGTCAGCTCTGCTAATAATTCTCACTCTGTCCGTGCCCAAGAACTGCTCATCAGCAGCATCTCCACACAGAAATGTGATGCCCAAACTTGGCACATAATGCCTGCCATTTAATGTCCCTATCAAGCCACAGAGAAACCAAATGGACTGGAAAACTGGCCCAGGATTGGTACTCTCCATCCAAACTGGCACCCATGGAATGCAGGCCTCCTCTCCATTGTCAGCCTGGCATCCCAACTGGCCCCCTGCTCAGCCAATCTTGGCTGGGGAGAGCAGCAGTGCCAGACATGGTGATTTCTATCTGTGCCACTGCTGGTGGGACAGGGCCTCCCTGCTGCCTCATGATCTGGCACTGCTGGCCAGGGGGGAAACCTGCACCCAGGGGCTCTGCCCCAGCTGCCTCAGTGTAGGTGTGAAGCTCAGCTCCTTTAGAAGCCAACATCATAGCCCTGCCACTAGCTCAAACAGATGGTGAGCAAATCCGGCTCCATACCCTGTGGCTGTTTGGCCACTACAGAGAGCTATTCGGGCCAAACCAAATTTGGCTGGCAGGTCTTCATACCCCAAATGCAAATATTTTGGCAGACGCTGCTGTAAGCCAACTGGATAGGATTGTGTTCCTCACGGAGGCCAGAGAGAGAGTCTGCCCCACAACGCATCTGGGATTTCCTCACCAGGATGCACCAAATCTGGTGCTCAGGAGCTCCTCACTCCACTGGCTGCCATCCTCAGTTGATTTTGGGCATCAACAGCCCCACACTGTCTGGCTTGGATGGTCCTGCTCCCAGGGCACTATCTCAAAGCATTTGCTCTCTGCATTTGCCCCATCAAACTCTCTGTGAAACTGTTCCCCAACGTTTCATGGCTGTTTTATGCCATCTCCTCCCCTCCTGACCACTGAGCCCTGGGCTCTCTCTGCTGTCAGTCTTTTAAATCTGGCAGCTCCCTGAATGCAGGAGCCTCTGCAGAGTCAGCTGTGACCCACAGCCGGGCTGCCCATCCCATCCCTTGAGCTAATCACTGAAAGTGGCTGCAAACTGGTGACCCAGGTGCTCTGTGGGGGACAAGTTTCATTTCACCACAAGTACCTCAAAGCTGCAAGGTCCCACCATCTGTCTTCTGTATCGCAAGAGGAGAGATCCTCCATGCATTTTCCCATCCTGCTACAAGGTTGAGCAGCAGCTGAGACAACCATGATCAGGGCCGCTTTGCCAAAGGTGGCTGGTGGAGGGACTGCAGGGTTTTAGTGCCACCTTTAAATCCCAAAATCAGAGCCTGCACCTCTGCAAACCCCTAACATGCTCTGCACACAGCCAGTCAACACTGCAGTAAAACTCCCATCACTAGTCCATGCTCCTCCCATTCTGGGGAAGAAAAAGAAGTGGGGTCAACGTGTTCTCAGGGGATGAGGAAACCATTATGGTTTTATTTGTATACCCAAGAGAAACCTCTATCTAGCTTGTCCTTAAAGCCTGAGGTCTGTAAAACTCAATGTGCTTAGAAACGAAATAAGAAGCCTTGTAGAATTTTTATTCACCATTTCTGCTCACAGGCAATTAAAAGAAAAGGACATAAGGTCTGGGTTTATGTGGAGTCTTTTTATCTTTCTTTTTTTCAGTTTGTTTTAATTGTATGGCTCTTGTAGCACAGAAATGCCTCTTGCATGATAACTAAATACAGGAAAAGCACGCTGTAAAAAGGCTGATCAATATCACTGGGCAGCCAGTGCCAAAAACATGTCAAAAATGGGCTGGGAATTGGAAGAAGGTAACAGATGTCATTCAAAACCTCAAGATATGATGAAGAGCTGAATCATGCCCTGCTTGGCTGAACAACCCCAGCAGAATGGGAGCTGTGAGACTGATGCCTGGGAGAGTGGAATTCATTGGCGATGGGCATTAGGTGCAAGGGTGGAGAAGCAATGGGAAACCACTTGAGCAACACCAGGGGAAAAAAACACCAGGGACTCTTTACAAGGTCATGTAATGATAGGACAAGGGACAATGGGTTTAAACTGGCAGAGGGAAGATTTAGGCTAGATGTTAGGAGGAGGTTCTTTCCAGTGAGGGGGGTGAGGCACTGGAACAGATTGCCCCGGGAGGTTGTGGTTGCTCCCTCCCTGGAGGTGTTCACGGCCAGGCTGGACGAGGCCTTAGTCTTGTACTTTTCCCACTTGTACTAGTGGGAGGTGTCCCTGCCTATGGCAGGGGAGTTGGAACTAGATGATCTTTGAGGTCCCTTCCAACCTTACCACTCTATGATTCTATGATTCTATGAAATGGGTAGGAGGGATGATACCAAGTGCACAACAGTAGCTGGCACGGGGAAGTGGGGGACAGCAGGGATGGGCAGGGATAGTGGGACTTGGGGAGCAGGCAGAGGTTACCCACTGCTGGAGACAGAAAGCAACCACTGTGTGGGTGATGGCAGGAGCCTGCTCGAGAGAGGATAAGAGAAGGATTTATGAGCACAGCAGTAATGAAAGCCAGTTATCTGTGACCATCTTAAATCTTGTCAGAGGGAGAATGAGAGGGGCAGTCTCCAACGGACAGGTTGGAAGATTTAACGCCGCTGTTCCGCAGCGTAATCGCAAAATGAGGCTCCCCCACGCTGCCTGCTGCACCCTGGGAATGGGCTCAGGCTCCTGCCTGCTCCTTCAGAGCTGGTTAGGGCTGGGCGCTGGCCACCGTGGTCAGAGAGGAAGGTTAAATAACACAGGAGTCACTGCAGACAGACTTGGCAACTCTCCCAAAGACCAGTGAGGGACAGGACACCACCAGGCTGCTGCAGCCCGAATGCAGAATGCACCAAAAGGCTCAGCTGACAGGAACATCATACTGCTCCCAGCCAGTGGCACACACCAGCAGCTGCACTCATTATAGCTCACACAGCTAACGACTCTGCATCGTGCCCCTCATCCCAGCTGTGGGAAAGGGGACTGCTGAGGGCCAAATCCTGAGAGGGTTGTTTCCTCACCAGCACAAGGTGTATAAAACCTCAATTCCTCACTGTCTCTACATCACATGAGTGCCACAGAGCAGAACCCACCCATGCTGGAGTACACACACATGCACACCACTCTGCTGCACCCTGCATGTGTCCTACACCTCCCCTCCAGCCCTCAGCTCCTCATACAGCCTGGCAAGCTCAGGGCTGAGCAAGCATGCCTAGGGGGTAGAGCTTTCATGGTGAGGGCCTGGGGAGCATGAACTTCACAGCAGCAATGGAGCAAATGCAGGAGCTTCCTACCAAGATGTGAGAAGGGTCCACATGAGAAGGATCATGGCCGGCTCCTGTGTGCCAGCACTGACAGCAGGAAAGAAGCCCTAGGTTCTGGCCAGGGACACCAGGAAACAGGGGGACAAGGGAAGAGCAAGCCCATCCCCTGCAGCCCCAGAGTCCAGCCATGGGAGCTGCCTATCTCTCATCTACAACCAAGCAGCTGCATCGTGTTCTCCTTTGGAGAGACAGAAATCAAGCAAGCAATGTCTGCAAGCCCGTATGGAGGGGCTGGGATGCTGCCCAAGCTTCAGCTCGAAAAAAAAGTGCACATTTTGTGGTATAAATATTTTGGTTTGCCTCCTACTCTGCAGCCCACAAGCTCCAGCACGGAAACCACAACAGCAGCCCTCGTCACAGCCGTTTGCAATCAGCTCCCTCTGAGCCCCACAGTAACTGGTATTTGCTGTAACAAAGGCCCTCAAAACCCACCTGGCTGGGGCAGAAACCCCCAACCCTACAGGTAAATGCCACACACCTCCCAGGCACTGTCAGAAATGAGAGTGGCTTCTGGCTGAGTGGAGGAGGGCTTCCAGCTCCCGCAAGGTGCGGTTCCGCCCATAGTCATTACCATGTCTGGGGTGAAGGAGATGGCAGTCTGCCTTGCAACACCACCAGGCCCCCATGGAGCTGTTTGGTACTTTTTGTTCCTATTATCCCCCAGGACAGAAAGGACTCGAGTCCACTCTTTTTCCTTTTAACAGCCTAAACCCAAATGCTTGCTCTGAGGTTAAAACAAGGGCCGCAGTGCCACGGTGAATCCAACCTGCCAGCCATATCACCTTGCAGCACTCCCTTGATATCAGCACCAGAGCATCTCCCTGCAAAGCACCCCCACTGCAAGGTCCTGTCCTTACCCCACACCACACATCTAGCAGTCCACCCTGAGCCATGAGCCGTCCCACTCTCCAGTCTCTTCTTCTTTTCTTCCTCCTTGTGGCATGGGGGTAGTTTACAACCATCAGAGTTGCTCTCCACTGTGGTGGGTGCAGTACCCACACCACAACCTGTGAGCAGTTTGGGGAAGACATAGATGTGTCTTCTTTAACCATCAGAGCATACACAGCCATGTCTCACCATTTCTGAATGCAGAGAGGTATGAGCTGCCACCTGCCACAGGTGCACTCTGATCAGTCCCAGGTGCCAGCCTCAGTGTGATCAAATTTGGTGATGGGAAAATGTATTTGTTTGTTTGCAATGGAGAGGAGAGAAGGATCTGTCTGGGGCTTTCTTCATCAAGTCCTCTTGAAACAAGAAAAAGAGGAAAGAGAATTTAAGTAATAAAAATAATATTAACAACATTTCTCACCAGCAAATACTTCATGAATTTTAATTCTTGAGAAATGAGATTGGTTCCTGCTTGCTCCAGCCCTGCTTTGGTTGTGCATGCAGCTAGCCAGGCCCAGCTAGATCCATCTGCACAGCTGGTGCCCAGGGAAAGACAGGGAGCAGCTCTTCAAGTTGCTGCTTCACCTTCAGGCATCCAGATCAGGACACCTCACCTGCAGCCCTCATTCAGGCAGTGCCTCCTTGCATGTGGGCTCCAGAACCACACAGTAAGTGCAAAACTGAGCTTGGGATCTGCACTTACCTGGGCAAACATTTGTTTTGTGCTCTAACAGCAAGGTGAGTTCGCTCTTCCCCTGTGTAAACATCCACTCTCCAGACATAAGCACTGCTGAGCTGTGCTGCACTCCTCTGTTCAAACAGCCACTTTCTAGGTGAGATCTGCTGCATTCTCCTGTGTCAACAGTCAGTGCTTTGGACCATCCTGGTCTCCTCTGAAATGTTTCTTGTCTTGGATGGGAGCAGTCCAAGGGTGGCTATTTACCCATGCCAAGGTATGCTTTGTTCCTTGTGCCACCTCAGCAGATAGGGCTGCAAAGCAGGACTAGGAAGAAAACAATGAGGAACAGCATAGACACAAAAGGAAAAGAGGTTAAAACACAACGTGGGTTTATCCTCCCAGCCCTGTGTGATAACTGCCTTGAAAGAGAAAGGCAAAGGGAGCAGAGCAGTCTCACCATTCTGGTCTTAGTGCTGGTGCTCTGTGGGAGATGGTGACCAAAACAGTGCGAGAACTCAAAACCAGCCAAAAGTCAATCCTGGAATGGGAAGGATGAGGCTGGAGAGCTCCCTGCAGAGCAGGTTTGTGACCCGTACCAACGTTTTCATTCGTGACATCACGCCAATGACATTTGATACTGGTACCAAGCCAGGAGGCAGCAGGAGCAGATGAAGGGTGCACAGCCCATCACTCAGCAGAGGACAGCTTGGAGTCCACCAGGAGGGGGAATGAGGAGTACAGCGTGCAGGGCTCGGGCTCCTGAGCATGCAGTTAGGAACAGCTGTTTCCACAGCCCATCCAGGGCTCATCAGTTGGGAAGGAAGAAAATTGTGTGAGTCTATGAGTCCAGGAAAGCCTTGATAAACTATCAGTGCGATGGGACTCCAGAAGAGGAAAATGTAAGTCTAGGGCAGGTGTCACAATCCCACTCAGAGGATCATTTGGACTGCTTAGGTATTCTGAGTTTGCCTTCAATGCTCTGTCTCATATCTCTCCAGTTTATGTTTCTGTTGAGATATAAACTCATAGAACATTGGAGTGAGCCCACATGAATGACTAGGGCTGGGAAGCAGAAAGCTTCTGTATCCCCTACAGCACCTAACCAACCTCATGCCACAGGAAGGGGTCATGGTTTTCTCTCTGTAGGTGGGGAAGATGAGGCATGAAAAGTGAAATTATTTGCTGTTTACATTAAAGAAGGTTAAAAAGGAGCAGAGGAGGACTCCTGAATGAACTGGAGAACAAGGAGCACATGGTATAAAAGTAGAATAGGAGAAGACAGCTTGCTCCGCCTTGGTAAAGCAAACCGGTAGTGATGAGATTTTTTTTTTCTCTATAAATGCATCTGGAGGGTAAACAGCAGGGAAGGGAGAAAGCTATTTAACCTGAAGAATAATAGTGGCACAAGAAAACATCTCTATGAGTGTTTGAAGAAGTCAAAGAGCAGGTTCTGGGGAGAAGGAAGGAAGGAACAAATGGCCTGAAGGAAAAACAGAGGAGATCACAGAATCATAGAATGCATTGGGTTGGAAGGGACCTTTAAAGGTCATGTAGTCCAACCCTGCTGCAGTAAGCAGGGACATCCCTAACTAGATCAGGTTGTTCAAAGCCCCATCAACCCTGACCTTGAATGCACCCAGGAATGGGGCATTCACCCCCTCCCTGGGCGACCTGCTCCACTGTTCCACCACCCTGACAGCAGAGAACTTTTTTTACAGGTGGGATAAACCACAGAGCTGTCAGGCAGGGCCTGAGCAGGAGCTGCCTCTCTCAGGGGAGGATTCCCATGGCATCAATGCCCTTGCAGAACTCAGGGTGCACACACTTCCTGCATGACAAGATTAAGTGAAGAGGCAAAATCAGACAGTCTTTGAAACCAGGTGCAAGAAGGAGGCAGGGGAAGAGCAGGAGATGGGTCACGAGGGCAGCACCAAAGCAAGGTGTGCGCAGAGCACTGAAGAACAAGCTGACTGCTGCCCTGCTCCACAACACAAACAGCCAGGAAAAGAAGTGCCTGGGCCCACAGGAGAAGCTGATGCCTTCTGCTGTCATCCTGCAGAGCTTCCTGTACAGTCTGCCAGGTGCTGGGGAGAACCACGGTGCCCCTGGGTTGTGCATGGGTCAGCAAGGGGTACAGACCCCCCAAAACATCACCAGCCAGTGCAGCACCCCAAGCAGATGCCATGTGCTCTGCTGTCCACATGGCTCAGAATCAGAACCAGACACTGCTTTCTCACCCCTGCTCCCCTCCCCGGAGCAGGCAAGGATTTCCATAACCGTTAAAAACAAGCTTTTGTTATTAACCCCCTGAATTATTTATCCTATCATAATTAATGCAGGACCATTAACGGCCACAGCAAAGCTCCCCAGCTTGCCTGTCTTCAAACACTGCTCCACTTCTGCTCCCCATTTCTGCATTAAATATGCATGGGGACTGATAAATGGCTCCATCGCGCTGATCACCGCAAGCCTGTTGAACAAAGCGCTCTGAGCACAGATACCTCCCTTGGGAAGGGCTGTGCTGGGGCATAGCAGAGGCAGAAGAAAGGGAGGCATCTCCCAGGCAGGACAGCTTTGGTCTTGCAGCTTGTCCCATCCCCTGCTCTTACCACTGAACAGAGACACTGTCCTGGAGATGGTATCCAAGCCATCCTCAGATAAATCAGTCCGCTCAGGGCTATTGTGTTGCATCTGCCCTCGCTCTTCTGAGGTCAGGTTTGGAGCAGGTGAATCACTCCAAGTCCTCCTCGCTTTTCAGCCCTGATAGGCTTGCAGAGACACCAGCTGGCGTGCAGGCCTCCAGGGACAGTGAACATGAGACACTGGCATGCTCTGGGAGGATGCCTGAGTCTCCAACAGAGAGAATCACAGAATTAACCAGGTTGGAAAGGACCTCTAAGATCATCGAGTCCAACCTACCACCTAACCCTCTCATTAACTAAATCATGGCACTAAGTGCCCCATCCAAGCTCCTCTTAAACATCTACAGGGATGGTGACTCCAACACCTCCCCGGGCAGCCTGTCCCAATGGGCAATCACAGTTTCCATGAAGAATTTCTTCCTAACATCCAGCTTAAACCTGCCCTGGCACAGTTTGAGGCTGTGTCCTCTTGTTCTGTCACTGGGTGCCAGGGAGAAGAGACCAACCCCACCTGGCTACAATCTCCCTTCAGGTAGTTGTAGAGAGCAACGAGGTCTGCCCTGAGCTGCACTCCCCCAGCTCCCTCAGCCTCTCCTCACAGAGTTGTGCTCCAGGCCCCTCATCAGCCTTGGCGCCCTTCTCTGGACACGTTCAAGCACCTCAGCATCTTTTGTAAATTGAGGGGCCCAGAACTGGACACAGTACTCAAGGTGTGGCCTAACCAGTGCTGAGACAGGAGGAGCTAGAAGCTTGCCTCAAGTTCCTAAGCCTTGGCAGCACAAGACCTGCAGCCACCTCCCTTTATTCTCTCTCCCAAGCACCTCTGCGAACACCTCTTTGGTATGAGAGAGGATTTTGGTGCCTCATTTCACTATCCCTTGTCACAGGGGACTCAGGTGCTCCCAAAGCAGCATCAGTGCTTGTCACTCCACTGCTTCTTACCTTCCCAGCCAGCTGCAGGATGGTGTAGTGAAATTCACCTCTGAAGAGCAGAGTGCACTGTCACTTGTCACCATCCATAGCCATTGTCTCCTGTCTAGTGGGCAGGCTGCAGGTCAGAAAAGCTGGAGGTTCTGAGTCTTCTGCTCTGAGAAGTCCATCACAGCCCTAGAGGGAATGTCTGCTCTGGCTGAGCCACCCAGGCTGCATGAAGACAAGCAGTGGACTTCAGTTGCCTTCAGTAGTTTCACAGGGTTTAAACAAATAACCAGGAAAAAGAAGAGAGATGGAGAATTACCTAGTTAATAAAAACAAGAGGAAATTAACAGTGCTCTGAAGCTGCCGAAGCCTTTTGCTACTTCCCCAGACCATCTCTTAAGAAGTAAAGCAATTCCAGAGCATGAAGCTTCCTCAAACTCAGCCGACTCTTAGGCAGAGAGCCATGCTGAGAATACTTGAGGAACATGATCCCATAAGGACAGGTATTACAGGATGCCTCCAGGACTCCCTAACAAGCTCACTGCTATTAGATTGATGAAAAACAAGCCAAGCCAGCCAAAACCAGGCTCAGATCAACAAATCCATCCACTATGGATCAACACCAGGGAAGCCTTTACTCCCTCCCTCACCAAAACACCCTGTTAACATGCCTCTGTCAGGCTGTGTCCTCCAGAACACCCTGTATCTGTGCACCCCAGTGGTGCTTGTGTTACACCTTTTCCCTTCTCCAAAACAGCCACTCCTCCTACTTGGCAATGGCAGGCTCAAGAGAAAGGCAAGTTTCAGTTATGGCTACACTGGACTGAAATCTGGAACATGGCTGGACAGCACACAGCTTTGATCAAGAGACCATGAGAGTAGCAGGTACTCAGCCTTGCTCCATCAGACTGCCCCAAGCAGCCTTAAGACATTATTTCAAACCATGCAGTGAGCTGCTTCTGGCATGGAGGTCTGAACCCAGCACTAGTGGAGCTGCTCCCAGCCCACCACTCAAGCAGTTTAAAGTGAGGGGAGAAAAAAGGCAGCACTAAACACATATTGTCTGGGCTGATCCTGGCCCAGCAGTGAAGTGCACTTAAAATGACCCTTCTCTAAGCTTAATCTCTCTCATTTGGTGTTTCTCTTACTGGAGGATCTTTCTGGCTGCAACATCTATTTCTCTGTCAATAGGCCTCAGTGCATCTCGTGCTATCTTTAGTCCGGGCTTATCGATCCCTCATTCCTATCTATCCATCTAATTCTTCCATGCTTATTTCTGCCTGTCACTCAATTTGCCACAGCACACCTGCCATGGTTTACAATGCATACCTCATGTCAGCCTCCTTTTGCACATTTCTTCCTCCCCAATGAAGAGAGACAAGAAGCAGGCAACTGTGTGGCAGCCCGCAGTGCCCACACAGCTCCTGGGCAGGGCTCGGGGATACAACTATCTGAAGGGAGGTTGTAGCCAGGTGGGGTTGGGCTCTTCTCCCAGGCAACCAGCACCAGAACAAGGGGAGACAGCCTCAAGTTGTGCCATGGGAGGTGAAGGTTGGACGTTAGGAGCGAGGTTCCTGACAGAGAGAGTGATTGGCATTGGAATGGGCTGCACAGGGAGGTGGTGGAGTCACCGTCCCTGGAAGTGTTCAAGAAAAGTCTGGATGGGGCCCTTAGTGCCATAGTCTGGTTGATTGGCTAGGGCTGGGTGATAGGTTGGACTGAGTGAGCTTGAAGGTCTCTTCCAACCTGGTTGATTCTATGATTCTTCCCCGCTGAAGAGGGACAAGAAGCAGGCAACTGTGTGTCAGCCTGCAGTGCCCACACAGCTCCTGGGCAGGCCTTGGGGATGATCAGCTCAGCAGACAGAGATTTCTGCCAACAAAACCCACCCCCATGGAGGGGCTGGAGCATCCCCTTAACTGTGCTTGGGAAAGGAATAAGTCAGACAGCACCCACCCAGTGTTATAGCCTCTGCCCTGAGACTCCTGCTGTGACAGAACTTATTGGAAGAGATTAGTCAGAACCTTGATCCTAATCCTGTCTCTGAATCCAGAACACCAGCCGTACCCTTGGAGATAAGAGCATCTTTGACAGCAGTCAGCTTTCCGTGCAGGCTGCACCAGGGCAAGGGAAGGGACAGGGGAAGGGAGGTGAAAGGAGGAAAGAAAGACTCAGAAAAAAGAGAGAATGCAGGTGTGCCCTCAAAGGTCCTTTTGTTTTATTTTTTACCTTTCATGTCTTTAAAGGTGAGCTGGGAAAAAGAGAACAAAGCCTGTTCACTTACCCTGACTTCTTCATCCATTATGGTTAATGTGGGCCCTGCTCTGGTGAGAACAAGGGGAAGGAGGAAAACTTTCTGCCTCAGAGCAAGTGACCACCACTTTTCAGAGGGCTCGATCTGATGGATATCCATGTTGCCCAGCCATCCCTCCCCAGGGTTTGGCAGAGCTGAAACCCTTGCACAGAGCCCAATCCACATTTTTTCTGTGGGAGCAAGCATGTTGGAGGCCCCATGTCTGGACACCACCAAAGCACATGGTCAGTGTGCACATGGCAGATGAAGAGTGACACCCAAAACTATGGGAATGTCCATCCCTTTTGAAGATTGGCAGTCAGAGATTGACTTACCCTCTGATGAGGAATGCATGCTTGGGCGGTAGCAGAGGCTCAAAGTCATCAACATCCAGTAAAGCTACATAGAATAATAGAATTATAGAATGGTAAGGTTGGAAGGGACCTCAAGGGTCATCTAGTTCCAACTCCCTGCCATAGGCAGGGACACCTCCCACTAGCACAGGTCACTCAAGGCCTCATCCAACCTGGCCTTGAACACCTCCAGGCAGGGAGCAGCCACAACCTCCCTGGGCAACCTGTGCCAGTGTCTCACCACCCTCCCTGGAACGAACTTCCTCCTGACATCCAGTCTAAATCTCCCCTCTGACAGTTCAAACCCATTGGCCCTAGTCCTGGCATTGCAAGACCTTGTCAATGGTCCCTCCCCAGCCTTCCTGTAGCCCCCTTCAGATACTGTAAGGCTACTATAAGATCTCCTCGAAGCCTTCTCTTCTCTAGGCTGAAGAGCCCCAACTCTGTCAGTCTGTCCTCACAGCACAGCTGCTGCAGCCCTCTGATCATCTTCATGGCCTCCTCTGGACCCGCTCCAACACTTCCATGTCCTTCCTGTGCTGGGGGCTCCAGA
>VWYK01114457.1:0-22646 GCA_013399775.1 Semnornis frantzii | reverse complement strand
CATTGTGCCCTTGATCACCACTCTCTGGGTGCCACCATCCAGCCAATTCCTTACCCAGCAGTTCTCCACACATCCAGTCCATATTTTTCCTGGTGACCAGGATATCATGTGGGACAGAGTCAAATGCCTTACTCAGGTCCAGGTAGATGACATCAGTTGCCCTTCCCTTGTCCACTGTCGCTGTGACTTCATCATAAAAAGCCACTAAATTTGTCAGGCAAGATCTGCCCTTGATGAAGCCATTGCTGGTTACCACCAATCACCTCTGCTTTGTTTTCCATTTGCCTTAGCAGAGCTTTCAGCAGGATCTGCTCCATGATCTTGCCAGGCACAGAGGTGAGACTGACTGGTCTATAGTTCCCAGGGTCATCCTTTTTTCCCTCCTTGAAGATGGGTGTTGTGTTTGCCCTTCTCCAGTCAGCAGGAACTTCCCCAGTCTGCCATGACATTTATGTAGACATTTATGTCTACATGAGGTGGACAAGACAGGACTGGAAATCCAGATGATGACCAGATGTAGGTCTGGGACCTCAGGAAGTATCATTCCACTATATCTATTTCCTAAGGATGGCTCACAACTGCTCCCAGGAGCACTGATAGAGGCTGAAGTAGGAACATGGACCTCCATGAAAATATGGCCAAGGGAACTGCCAAACCTGACATTCCTCTCAGGAGTGGGAACAGATATGACTCATGGTGATGATCTCTGAAAAGACTTAGGGAGTTTCACTGAAGGTTTTACTGTAGGGTAGTATGCAGGAGAACAAAGCACTGCAGATGTGTCCTGTGTCAAAACAGCCTTGTGCAGTAGAAATCCTGGGGCTAAACCTTGGTTATTTGATGCAGCTCAGGGACAGAAAATTTGCTGTCACCATTTCTCTGTCTGAACTAGAGGATTGCCCCTGTTTGGTCAAGCAAAGACAAGGACACTGATGCAAAGAATATTTTTTACCCCTCTGCCATGGCCACAAATGAAAGAGATGAGGAAACAACCACCAGTGGCACGTGAAGACTGAAGAAGATTCATGCCTCTAGCACTGGAGCTGGAAATTGCTGTCACAGAGGAAGAGCAGTAACAGTGAGGCTGCGAGGGTATGTCCTTACCTAAGAAGTCCTATTAGGTGCTTAGGAAGGTCAGGATAAATGGGTAGGATGCAAAGGTGGGTTTTAGTCTGGCTTTGGGTGCTCTAATGTAAGACTGCATTCCAGGGCTTCAAAACTAATGGTTCAAATTACTCCCATGCCCTTTGCAAGCTCCAATGGTGCATGCTTGTACTTCCCATGCAAGAGTTTCACCACAGCCCTGCATGGTGCTCTGTCCTTTGTCCCTGGGCAGAGAAACTGAGGCCTGGATGGCCAACACTAACTGAACTCCACTGCCATCACAGAGGGATGCTCCATACAGGCTACACAGCAATAGGTACTCTCAATACCTCCAGCAGGAGCCAGGCACTCAGCATATCTCCTTGCCCCATCTCCAGCAGCAGAGAAGGGTGAGAGGAGCCAGATCCTGCCATGCCCAAGTGCATGCTCTCCTCATCCACGGCTCTCCTCAATCTGGCATTAAGCAGCTCATTATTGCACTCTTTCCACTGCAAGCTCCTTGGCACCTCCAGTGTTGCTGTGCTTTGGAGTGGAAAAGCTCTAGACCCTGAGGGCATGAGTCTCACTTTCTCAGATATGTCTCACCCTCAGTGGTCCAAGCAGCTCTTGCCTCTCCTGCCTCCCAAGTTTACACTGTTAGATGCTGTGGTTGTCATAAGTAACCTCCAGCTCTACTGTGTAAGTGCAGCTCCCATGTGGTGGGGAAATCCTTCTAGGATTCCCCCAAACTGCTCTTATCAGAACCAGCTGCTCCAGCAGCCAAACACCGAAGCAACCTTAAACCCCATCAGAGCAGAACCAGGACCGCAAAAATCTGTGGTTTTATATCAGGCCCCAGGAGAAAACCATGAGAAAAATGAGATGAGCAGAGGACCAGAGGAAGGAGTCATGAACATTGACCCTGTGCTCCCAGTCTCCAGCAAGTTGTGGTTTCAGGGACTTCTCAAGCTGATTTATCTGGTTGAAAAGCTGCTGTGCTCCAACACAGATCACAGCTGGTTCTTGACCACCAGAAGTCCAGGGCTTTGGGGAAAGGATGTGTGAGGGAACCAAACACTCATCCACACTGCAGAGAACAGAAGGAAAGTAAGAGGGAGTGAGGCAGTAACTCAGCCTTAATTAGCCTTATCAAATATTCATCTGGTAATTTCTCTGAATTTACAGAGTACATTAACAACATCAATACAGTTCATTGACGCTTTGAAGATCCCACAGCCTAAATCCAACACACCCCAAAAAGAGAGAACAGGTTGGGAAGGAAGGGCATGGGTTTAAGTAGGCAGTGAAGTGGAGATGGGAGGCTCCAGGCAATGGGATTTACTCCAGCAGCGCCTTCGGAAGTCCTCCAGCTGATAAGATTCTCCTCCCCTGCATCCCAGCTGCTAGCACATAGGAATGGGGAGACAGGAGGGTCGCAGGACCATCCAGCAGCTGGGGAGCTTGGTGGCACCCAGAATAGCTCCCATTTCTGGAGCCCCAGCACAGGAAGGACATGGAACTTTTGGAGTGGGTGCAGAGGAGGGTCACAAAAATGCTCAGAGGGCTGCAGCAGCTCTGCTATGAGGACAGGCTGAGAGAGTTGGGGCTCTGCAGGCTGGAGAAGAGAAGTCTTCCAGGAGACCTTAGAGTAGCCTTCCAGTATCTGAAGGGGGCCTACAGGAAGGCTGGGGAGGGACTATTGACAAAGTCTTGCAATGACAGGACAAGGGGCAATGGATTTAAACTGTCAGAGGGGAGATTTAGGCTGGATGTTAGGAGGAAGTTGTTTGCAGTGAGGGTGGTGAGACACTGGCACAGGTTGCCCAGGGAGGTTGTGGTTGCTCCCTGCCTGGAGGTGTTCAAGGCCAGGTTGGAGGAGGCCTTGAGTGACCTGTGCTAGTGGGAGGTGTCCCTGCCTATGGCAGGGGGTTGGAACTGGATGATCTTTGAGGTCCCTTCCAACCTCACCATTCTATGATTCTATAATGAACACTGCATGGCAAAGACATGAGCTGCTGTAGCAAAAACCATCATGGGATACCCTGTGCTGGAACAAGGTGTTGAGGTCTGTGGGGCAGTGCACAGCAGAGCCACAGGCAGCTTGGGTGAGTCTGCAGAGTGCTCACCAGTCCTGGCCACAACTGTCCTTGGGGACAGCAGCTGAGACATTTTGGGGGCTGATGCTTGGTTCTGGAGATCAAATCACCCGTGCTGCTGCTGAGCAGCTCAGTAACATCTCAGCCTGAGGTCTATCAGGATCAGATGCTCACCATCCTTCTGGTCTGAGACCAAGGCTGGAGAAGAGAAGAGGACTAACAGCCAAGCTTGAGTTCTCACAGGAAGCACAAGCTTACACCCTTTGTGCCTGACAGAAAGCAATCATGCCAAGGCCAGCTTACAGGGAACCTTTGCCATTGCTTTGCAGTAGAAAGATTTCCATAAACTGCTGGTTTGTTGTTGGGCTTGGGTTTTTTTCTTTCATGAGACATTCTCCCTCAATTTGTCTTTCACAAAAGGTCATTTCTAAAGGCAGCAGCCCACTGGCGCCCATCACTCAGAGGCTCTGACAAGCCAAAAGAACTGTCAGACCATATTTTGCCTCCTGGCTACATTCAAGGTTTTTGCATTCAATGTATTCTTTATTTTCCAAATGGAGTTTTCCCTTCAAGGCCAGCACACCATCAGAAACCAGAGAGCACCAGCACAAGGCAGAACTTTGCACACAAGTCTTACAATTCAATTTACTTGCTGGGCATTTGCTGCAGGAGGTGGCCACAGAAGGGAATCTCAGAGCACACATAACCCAGGTAGCAGGACACAGAACACCCCCAAATTTCACAGAATCATAGAATTAGCCAGGTTGGAAGAGACTTCCAAAACCATCCAATCCAACCTATCACCCAGCCCTATCCAATCAACTAGATCATGGCACTAAATGCCCCATCCAGTCTTGTCTTGTAGGAGCATCCAGATAATGGTGAGATTCACAGAGATCATAGGGGGTTGGACAGGAATAAGGCTCACTGTGTCCCAAGCAAGCAAGCAGGAGAAAGCATTTGGAAATGGCAGAACTGCCCTTTCCTTCTCAGGAAGGGACTGTCTCTGTCACCTGCAAACTGCAGAGCAGGTAGGAGAGCCTGGACACTGGGAATAAGGTCCTCCTCCAGCCCAGGGTATGGTGGAGAAACTTCACACAGAACTTATAGAATCATAGAATGGTAAGGTTGGAAGGGACCTCAAGGATCATCTAGTTCCAACCCCTTGCTATAGGCAGGGACACTTCCCACTAGTACAAGTGACTTGTTCTGTTCCTGCCAGTCCTTCTGGTACCTGAGCAGTGATCACAGCTGACTTGCGCCAGACCAAACTGTGTTGGTGCCTTCTCCATGGGCTGCTAGGTTGAAGAAGAGTTCGTATCAGCACAGATTAGGAAGAACAATTATTTATGCTTCCCTTTCACTGAGATCCCAGGAAGAGGGCACAAGCTGTGCCTCAGATCTGCAGCCAGCCCAGATTCAGGAGTTCACCCAGGATGAGAGGAGTGGCCCAGGGACACCTGCTCAGGACAGCCATCAGCCGGGGACCAGGGATAGGGTAGGAGGAAAAAGGGACCAGAGAAGGCTCATCATGGAGTACAGAACCTGTTCATAACTGTGATACAGATAAATGATTCAAAAGTCCTTAGATGAGGTGAGGTGAGCTACCTAAGGCCCCAGAATAGCCTGCAGTGGCAGCATTACAAACCTGACCCTGAAAGATGTGGGCACAGGGATGAAAAAGACTCAAGAGCTACCCACACCTCATAGATGGTAAAACAAACTTGGGATCTGAGGAAAATCCCTCCCAGGTGTAAGAGAAACAACAGAAAGCAGATGTCCCACATATGTGCAAGGCACCAGATTTAGTCAAGTCAGGTGCAATGTGAACTCACAGCCCAGTGAAGCAAGAGTCAAGAGTAAAGCCTGTTGGAAAGCACACAAAACATAGCCCCAGCTGAACAGGAGGAGGCAAACAGCACCTCTGCAAAGGGCAGATTGCTCCTGGCACAGAGCTGGGCAGGACAATGGCTCATTTCCCACACCACCTGCACTCCAAGGGCCCCCTGGGGGAGGCCAGCACCGGGGGCACAAAGAAATACCAGCTTTTGCTTGCACAACAGCTTGGAACTGCAGCACTGCTGAAGACATTTGTTAAGTATTGACTGTAGAATCAATAGGCTGTCTGTGTCAGCATCGGTTTTACTGGGCTAACAACAACAACTGTTTGTTGTATTTGGGGTTAGACTGTTAAAAGTTTTAATTAGACTCACAGTAAACTCTTGGTTTGACCATAACAAGGTGTAGTTGGCTTTTGGCAGGTAACATCCCCCAGCTGCATCAGGAGAGGTGTGGGCAGCAGGTTGGGGGAAGTGACCCTCCCCCTTTACTCTGCACTGGTGAGCCCCCGCCTGGAGTACTGCATCCAGTTCTGGAGCCAGTACTACAAGAGGGCTATGGATGTGCTGGGAGGTGTCCAGAGAGCAGCCACGAGGATGAGCAGAGGATGGAGCACCTCTGCTATGAGGAGAGACTGAGGGAGTTGGGGCTGTTCAGTCTGGAGAGGAGAATGCTCCCAGGTGATCTTATTGTGGCCTTTCAATATCTGAATGGGGCTACAAAAAAGCTGGGGAGGGACTTTTTAGGCTGTCAGGTAGTGATAGGACTGGGGGGAGTGGAACAGAGGTAGAGATGGGTAGATTCAGACTGGATGTTAGGAAGAAGTTCTTCAGCATGAGGGTGGTGAGACCCTGGAAGGGGTTGCCCAGGGAGGTGGTGGAAGCCTCATCCCTGGAGGTGTTTAAGGTCAGGCTGGATGAGGCTCTGGACAGCCCAATCTAGTGTGAGGTGTCCCTGCCCATGGCAGGGGGGGTGGAGCTGGATGATCTTTGAGATCCCTTCCAACCCCGACTGATTCTATCTGCCCTGTCTCATAGGGGTGCAGGGAGGTGCCATCCTCCTGGCGGCTCAACACACCTCTCCCCACAGACACCCTTTTCAGGGCAAGTCAAACCTAATCCTTTGCAGCTCTCAGTCCTGCAAAGTGACATTTGTGGGTCAGGAGACAAACTCACAGCCTCCCCCTTGCATGGTTGCCTACTGCAGCCATTGTGACTGCTGAAAGCCCCTTCAGCCACCAGTTCCTGCCCTGCCTCAGAGTCTTTGGCAGGAGAAGGCACAGTAGGAAAGCACAGAGCTTTCATCAGTCTGCTGCTGATATCATTGCAGAGGCAGGTTCAGGGGTAACAGTGACTTGCACACCACAGTCACATCCTCAGGAGCAGCCTAGGTCAGAGGCAGCAAAAGGAAGCTTTAAACCTCTGTGAAGGACAAGTCTGCCCATGGGAAACCATCTCTGTACCAGTGCAGATGACAGCTCGCTACAGATTTGTATCAGCTGCTGAGATAATTACACAACACTGAGCCCCTGTAACAGCAAGGATCCTTTTGCGGGATCCATGCAGGATCCCTTTTCAGTGCAGAGGACATCCCCCTGTGGCTGTTTCCCATCTGCATACACCATGGATCTGACCACAGCATTAACCTGGCTGTAAGCAGGGCTGAGAGGATGCTGCAGAGCTGAGAAAGGGGTTCAGAGTACCTGTAAGCAAGCAAGAGCTCTGCCTCATGGCAACTCCAAGCAGGATCCATCCCTGTTTGCTCCATCTCCTGCAGCCTCCCCTTTCTAGGGACAGATGTAACAACTACCATCCTGAAGGCTGGCATCCCGACAGCCCCCCCATATTCTGCCCCACTTGGTATTGTCTGGGGCTGCTGAACCATGGCAAAGACCCTCTCTGTGCCCCTGCCAGCTGCACCTTCTCACGACAAAAAAAAAAAAAGAAAAAAAAAAACAGGTAGAGGGATACAGATGAGCTTGGCCACCTGCCAGAGAGCTGGGTGGCCCCAGGTCCCTCATCTCAGCAGAGCCACTTTGCTCAGCTTCCTCCAGCATCCCCAAACAAGTCGGGCATTTGTATGCCTTTCCCTACCTCTTTTCTCAGCCCCTGTCCCAGCGTCTGGCAGCTTTCCAGTCCTCCTGGGGGCAAGAAACAGTCTGCGCTCACAGCCCACCCAGGGTAAGAGTTCACCACAACATGCTCACTTTTAATTTGCTTACCCAAGCAATAGAGCAGAAACAAGGAATGGCAGCTAATTAAAATTATCGATTCATGTGACATTCATGTTCATGCCAGGGGGGGAAAGAGGGATGAGGAGCCTGGAAGAAGAGAGGATATCAGGGCTGCAATGCTCCGGATGGGTGTATGCTTGCTCCCTGTGATTTCTTACCAAGGGAAAGACTCTTCTGCTCTAAGAATCCTGCCCCTACAATGCACTGACCCCAAGATACTGGGTCTTTTCTTTAACAAAGAAGCCTGCAAGATTCCCATTACATCAGCTCCATGTGAAGCCTCACTGAAGATTGGCATGCCCGGTGTGTTATTAAGACTAGCTGATGGCAGGCAGACAAAAGCCCTGCAAGAGGGGAGAAGCACGCCTGGGATGTGTTTCTACAGCAACAGCACAGCACACTCAAAGGTTACAGCTTGCAGTCCCCTCTGACCTTCACAAAGCCCTCTGTAAACAGAATGCATTGTGCTTGTGACTCAGGTGCACACAGGTCTAGGAGAGCGCCCAGGGTCACCAAATCCAGACAACTTCCAGTCTAGGTGGCCCATAGCTCATCTCCTCTGCACATCACTGAACCTTCCCTGCCTTGAGGAGAGGCCTCCTAGCACCAAAGCCAGGGCCTGTAGTTTCCATGGGAATGGGAGTGAAAGAGATGGAGGCCTCATCAAGGACTCAGGTCCCTGCCCTGGCTAGGTTTCTCTCGGTAGATACACCCAGGTTCATTACATGTGGAAGATGCTTATGACACTGCAGGAGCTGAGGCTGCCTGTATCTGGCCAGTGTGGGTCTGTCTGGAGAAGAAGGTGGCTGCCAAATCTTTGCTTCTCAACAAGGGCAGACGTTTTGTCTCAAGAGGTAAGCCAAGTGAAGGGCATCTAGACAGGGCTTTGCCAGTGAAAGAGAGCTATGAATAGACTCAGAAGCACCACAGCCACCCATGAGGCATGCAACTGCTGCTGGTTTGCTCTGCATTACCCACGTTGCCATCTCCCTAATCCTCTGCCTTGTGTGGCATCTGCCCTCGTGAGGTCAGAAGAGAGACACAAACTGGAACTGAAATTTTGCTCCCCATCACACACACCAAGCAGATGCCACCACAGGCTACATCACAAAGGTAGCAGGGTACCCAAGTGCAGCATCACCATCTGAGGACTTAGAAGCAAGGAGGATCCTGCAGGCAAGGGCTTTTTCTCTGGATGTGCTCCGAAAGCTTCTCAGAAAAGTGCCAGAATACCTTCAAAACTGCCTTGGAAGGCTGCTTAGCATGGTTTGCATCCACATCAGAGACGTGGGCCCCGGGAGGATCTCCACCCTCTGCCTCAGGGCTTCCTCTGAGCTCCAGAGGATTGCTTAGTCTCCTTCTCCACATCCTCCAGCCTATCGTATTTGTCAGAGATACCACCAACCTGCTCTACCCAAGCTATTGCGGACCACCCCACCTAGCTAAATACCCAGACAGTTCTTCCTAGAGCATAGCTAGACAGTGGGAGAGTCAGTGACCATTCCCTATGTGCGCTCCCCCCAAACCCCTCCCCATCGTCTCACACCACACAGAGCGGTCATGGCGCTGCAGGAGATCAAAGGTCCTGCTACAACTGTAGGTAATTCAGCAGCAGGCAGAGGAATTTGCTCGTTGTCGCTGACTTTATCTGGCTCAAAGAAGGATAAGCCTAAATCTTCCACTGTGTTTCACCTCCCTTCTCTCCACCCTCTTACCCAGAAGGTGTAATGTGACATGTGGTCAAGTCCAAAAGGCAATGCTTAGGAACAGGTCTAGGAAAAATGTGTCACTTGAGGCAGGGAGAGGCCAAGCGTGACTGAAACCTCAGAGGAAGGGGAGGGAAGGAGACCTGCAGTCTACAGTAGGGTTAGGGTTTTAGGGTAATGGTTAGGATTAGAATCAGGTGTTCCTTCCTAGAAGCAGTGGTCAGAGAGAAAGAAGGCAACCCAGTACCACAAAACGCACCTATGGTTATTGACCTGAGAATCCCAGCCCTTGTCTGCATCTCTGGTAGAGGCAGGCATGGTCTGAAGATGCAGCTTTTGGCAGGAGCGGATTTGCAGAAAGCATCTGCCATAGATGTCAAAGGGCTTCCCTAGGTTGATGGTACTGGAAGGAATGGCTGCCTGCTGAGGCACAGTTCCCCTGCTCTGACCTCTCTGGAAGTTAATACATTTGCTTCATATTTGATGTCTGCCACCCATAACACACAGCTGAGAAAGCTTTCTTTGTGCAGCAGATTCCTTTTCACTGAGGGAGAGATTTAAAAGAAGGAAACAGCTGATAATGCAGACAATTGATAATACAGAAAATTTGATAAACTGACAAAGCAGTTTAATGTATGATGGTTCACGGGAGGTGCACTTGGGGGTGCTGGTGGATGAGAAGCTCAACATGAGCCAGCAGTGTGCACTTGCAGCCCAGAAACCCAACCAGAGCCTGAGCTGCATCAGGAGAAGTGTGGACAGCAGGGCAAGGGAGGTGATTCTCCACCTCTATTCTGCTCTGATGAGACCCCACCTGGAGTACTGCATCCAGTTCTGGAGCCACTGTTACAAGAGGGATGTGGATATGCTGGAGCATGTCCAGAGAAGGGCCACAAAGATTATCAGAGGGCTGGAACACCTCTGCTATGAGGACAGACTGAAAGAATTGGGGCTGTTCAGTCTGGAGAAGAGGAGGTTCTGAAGTGACCTTATTGTGGCCTTTCAGTATCTTAAGGGGGGCTACAAAAAAGCTGGGGAGGATCTTTTTAGGCTATCACGTAGTGACAGGACTAGGGGGAATGGAGCAAGGCTGGAGGTGGGGAGATTCAGACTGGACATGAAAAGAAAGTTCTTCAGCATGAGAGTGGTGAGAGCCTGGAATGGGTTGCCCAGGGACGTGGTGGAGGCCCCATCCCTGCAGGTGTTTAAGGCCAGGCTGAATGAGGCTCTGGACAGCCTGGTCTAGTGTGAGCTGTCCCTGCCCATGGAGGAGGGTTGGAGCTAGATGATCCTTGTTGTCCCTTCCAACCGTGACTGATTCTATGATGATTCTATGATTCCATTGGCAAGTCTCTGCAGGGCTCTAAGTAGAGAGATCCTGACAGTGAGCACTATCACCTTTTCCTCCTGGATGCCAGCCTGAGGAGCAGCCTCTTGCATCCCTCTGCTCCCCAACTCAAGGAGAACCTTATAGTGGGAAAAGTATGTACCCAAACCACCTGTAAAGTGGGCAACAGACAAAGCTGTGTCTGCTGTGCTCCACACTCACTCTGCCAGGAATTTAGGCATTCCACAAGTGCAGCTGTGCCATTGTGTGCTTCACTCCAACATCTCCCCATCCTGCACAGTAAAAAAGTCATGGAGCTGCTGCTAATTACATTAGCAGGCCTGCCAAGCAGTTCAGCAGTCTGATTTCCTGGCCTGCTGCCGTGGGGAAACAAGTGGGATCAGCTCCCAATTCACAGGGCTATCCTCAGGGGCAACTTGTCTGAAGGCTTAAAATTTCTTGTAGATTATTAACTTGGGTTAAAACTTGGAGTGAGAGTGGGTTTGTGCCTTTCCTTTTTTCCTTTTTCTTTTTTCCTTTTCCCCTTCTTTTTTCCCTTTTTCCCTTCTTTTTTCCCCTTTTTTCACTTTTTTCTTTTCTCCTTTTTTTCCTTTTCCCTTTCTTTTTCCCTCCTTTTTTCTTTTTCCTTCCTTTTTCTTCTTTTTTCACTTTTTTTTTTTTTTTCGTTCATTAGTTCCCCTCCATCCCCCTGGAACAAACCCGAATATACCATAAATCACTGCCCAGCCAGGAGGCAGGAGATGCCATGTCCCCATAGCCAGGCAGGAGCCCAGCTGCAGCCACCGGCCAGCCCTGCCCCACAGCCGCAGAGCAGCAAAGCCCACAGGCTCTCAGCCCACTGCCCACGAACAGGGGCACGGATTAGCTGCGTGGGGCAGAAGAAAGGGCACTGGGAAGGGTCAAATGATGGAAAAGGCCCCGGCTCGTCCCTCAAGGAGCTGCCACACAGCTCCGTCGGGAAGCGCTCGGGGGTGCACTGCCCAGCGCTCAGCTGCCCACAGCTGCGGGAAGGCGAATGGCTGCGAACCCGCGGGCGGCTCCGCCGTGCGGGCAGGCTGCGGGCGGCAGGAACGGAGGTAAAGCGGTGGCTGCCGGCGCTGTCGTCCCGCGGTTCGCAGCTCCCTCTCCTGGCTCCCTCGCCGCAGCCCAAGGGCACGGCAACGGCCGTGAGTGCCCAGCCGGCGCCTGCCAGCCAGCCTCTGGTGCCCGGCGGGTCTGGGCTGCCCGTACTGCTCCGACCACCGCAGGCTGAGAGCAGAGGCAAAGTCTGGATGGGAAAGGGAGAGGAAAAAAAACGCCAACTACAACAAAACAGAAACCCTACAATGTAATGTAGAGATGACCAGGAAAAGTTATCTTACCCTACATTCTAATTCTGGTCACTTAACCTTCCCTCCCCTGCCAATCCCCAAGGGCAAGGCCGCTGTTTGGAAATGGAAAATGCTGGAACAAAACGAAGAGAGGTGTTGCACTGGAGGGAAAAGCAAGGACAGCTTCTTCCACCTCAAGTTTCTCATCCTGAGCGCTTCAGGGCTGCCACATCCCCATGTGTCATCTCATTATGTTAGACAAACCATCGGCCAAATTTGACCCCCAAAAAAGAAATTTTTCTCCATAATTACCTTCTCCACCAAATGTTCTCCTTCTTCCAAACTAGCCCCAGCCCACACCATGGATCCAGTGGACAGAAGCAGGAGGTCCCAGAAGCCTGGATGTGGGTCAGGGAAAGCTACACAACAGAAGCAAGAAACGAGGTTGCATCCCCCAGGGCCACCATCTGTACAGTACCATGAAGCACTGGTGGTGTTGCTGCTGCTGGTCTTGAGGTTGTGGTTGCTTGCAGCTTGTATTGATGGCCTTCCCTGCACTGCACCTCTGACCAACAAGCTGCTCACACCATGGAGCCTGCAGGGCTGCAGCTCAGCCTGGCAGAGCTTTGGTGGTGCACGTGATGCTGCCACGTTTTCAGCCTTGCACATGTGTCCCCTTGGTTCTGCCACTTAATTCTCCTCCAGAAGGCAACTGTCCTGCAAAGCCCAAAAACCCCCACTGTGTACAAGAAAACCTCCTGCTTGAGGAAATAAATGTGTTTTGCACTCTGTCTGAGCTACCTACAGCAAAGCAAATACGGGCACAGCTGGGTCCCATCAATGCTTTGTTCCTTCAAGATGTGTCATTTCAGTCAAACCCTTCCTGACACATCTGGCCATCATCAGACAGAGACAGCTACCGTCTTCCTTCTGCACACAGGACAATAGGTCAGGCCAATGGCAGGCCAATAAGCCACAACCTGTATTTTGGACTTGTCATCAGAGACATTCACAGCCCAAATGGAAATCATGTTGCCTACACAGCAGGAGGGCTTGGGAACACAGCTTCCCAGGAAGCTGAGGTGCTTGGTGCACTAAGCCACCCGTGCCAAGTGTCGTTTGACAGCACCCAGAATAGCGGAAGGGAAAAGAAAAGCAAGCAGGAGGGCAGCAGCCTCTCCAACTAGATGTTCAGCCTCAGTGTAGGTGGTGGAGATGACCTAGGTAGTGACAGTGACCCTGACAAGAGAGGCACAGACTGAGCTGTCTGCGTCCAGCTTTGGTATCTCACAGGTAAGACTGGGTGCCCAGAGTTATAGAGGCTGAGTCCAAAGGTCATTTTTAAGTACCTAGTCTGTGTTTTGTTCTTTTGTGTTGGGGTGGGTTTATTACCTGCAAGGAAAGTGGCATCTTCCAAAGCCTGTCTCCTTCCTTGTCTCTGTATGGATGGGTAGGTGGTACATGGCACCTGGTAGTACATGGTACTACCTGTCCACTGCGACTCTGCATGTCCTCATGGGAGGTCAGCATGTCCAGGTGCCCCTGCATGCAAAGTTCATGCTCGACTTCTATTAAGGCAAACAGGTGCAAGAAAGGGTGATGGGCAGAGACCTTTTAGAGAAGCTGAAAGGAAATGTTAGCAGTGGCATTATCCATTCTCCTCTTTTTAGTGACTAAAGTCCAAGGACTCAGATCAAGGCAACAAGATAAAGGACAGTTCAGAAGAAGGAGCCAGGACAATCACCTGATGTGGAGCCATCTCAGGAGCTGCCATGAAGGCAGTGGCAGCAGCAATGCTAAAGACTTGAGAGAAGTCCCTGGCAAGGCAGCCACAAGATCTGCCCTGTGAAATAGCAAACACCATCTCAGCACAAGGTCAGACATCATCTAGCTGACCTCTGCACCCCCTCATTGAGTCCCACTAGGTAAAGCTTTCTCCTCATCTTCAAGCAGACTGTCTGAGCTATCAGAGAAGAAGTCCTCCAGGTCCTGCTGCCTCATCTTGGACTCCAGAGCAGTGATGCGCTGCTTGAGCTTCATCTGGGCATCGTTGTACTCTGTCAGGAGCCAGCCCAGGCGGGTGTGCAGCGTGTCCAGGTTCAAGGCCAGCCTGTCCAGCCTCTCCTCCATGCTCTTCCCTTCAGTGCTAGCCTCTGCAGCTGACTCATCCAGCAGCCCTTCCTTGATCAAGATCTCCCGGCCACGCTCCTCCAAGACCTTTCTGGCATCAGGATACTCTGTGACTGCTTCCATAAGATCTTCCTTTGACAGGCAGAACAGATCAGAGTAGCCCAAGCTGCGGATGTTGGCAGTGCGCTTGTTGCCCATTTTGCTCCCTTTAATGTTGAGGATGCTGATCTCCCCAAAGCAGCCTCCTGCCGTGAGCAAAGCATACTGTGTTGTCCCATCATCTGCCACCACGGCCAGCTTCCCTTCCTTGATGATGTACATCTCCTTCCCGATGTCTCCCTTCCGGCAAATGTAGTCCCCTGGGCTGAACACCTGAGGGCGAAGTTTCAGCACCAGCTCCACCAACAGACCTGCCTCACAGTCCTGGAAAATCCTTACCTTCTTCAGCGTCTCCAGGTGAACGTTGATGGCAATCTCTGCCCTTAACTTATCAGGGAGATTCTTGAGGACTTCCCGTTCATCTACTGCCTTCTTGTTGGTCCACAGGTAGTCGAACCACTTGATGACTTTGGTTTCCATGTCTTTGCTCACCTTGCGGAACTGCATGTAGTGTTTGACGGCATCGATTTTGGCCTGGAACTCTGCCCTGGTAGCATTCATGTTGGATATCATGGATCCAACATTCCCCACGATGGTGGCGAAGATGAGGACACCGATGAGGAAATCAAAGATTACAAAAAGGTACTCTTCATCACGCACAGGGGGAGGAGTCTCTCCAATGGTAGTCAAGGTCAGCGTAGACCAGTAGAGACAATAGACATACTCCCTGCTCAGATAGCCGAACTCGGGGTCCGTGACATTGGGGTAGACCCAGGTGTCCGTTCCGAAGCCTATGGCTTTGGAGATGGCATAATAAATGCACGCATTCCAGTGGATGATGATGAGGATGTAAAGAACCAAGTTGCTGATGCGGAAGATGTTGGGGTGGCTGGTCCTGGTCTCGGTCCTATCAAAAAACTCAAACATGCGGGAGAAGTGCAGCAGCCTGTTGAAACGCAGCTCGGGGCGGTGCAGTCCCACAGCAAAGTAGGCCAGGTCTGTGGGCAGGACAGAAAGAGCATCCAGCTTGAACTGCAAAGTGTAGATGTAGTTATCTCGTAACTTCTTCAGGTCCTTAACCAGGAGACCCTGTTCCAGGAAACCTAACAGAGAAGCAAATGATAGAATTGTCTTGGGCTATGCCCAACTCTTCTACAGGTTTTTGGTGGCACTTCTGAGAAACATCTTCCCAGAATTAACTAGGTTCAAGATCAAGCCCAACCTATTACCCAATACCACCTAATCAGTTTTATGGTGTGCCATGCATGCACACGTGTGCACTCAAACAGCACCAATTCCACCTGATCTACCCAGTTTACAAGCTTCTCTTATCACTCAGGCCCTGTATCTGGCAAAAGCCATCTAAGGGAACACTGAGGGATTTAGCCTGTCGCCACAAAGAAATGGAGACACAAAGGTTTCCATCCTCCAGATCATCGACTGTTGCAGTTACAGCAAAAAAGGTACAGCCACCTGCCACATTCCAAGAACATTAAATCCTACCATTTCTCTGTGTAGATAATTCATTAGCTGAACTGGTGCATAATCAGAGATACAGAGTTTCAAATGTGCCTGAATACTAATAGTAATGCAGGTAATTTTGTACAGTTATTCAAAGGTGAAGTTGAAAGCTGGGATGATTAATCTTTCATTCAGGAACTTACTCCATTTCTTAGATCTTTTAATTAGATTCTTTCTCTGGAGGCTGCTTCTTACTAGCAAGTGTCAAGGTAGACAAAAACGCTCTTTCTAAGGGAGCTGTAGGTTAGGCACCTCCCTTCCAGTTCATCTCCACTTTCGGTGAATTAAAGCAAAGCAGTCAGAAGCCAGGATGCTGCTTCTGCTTACCTGTGTGCAGGCGGATCACTATGTCCCCAATGTAGATGGTGTCTGAGATGTAGTCCAACACCAGCCAGAGGACAACATAGGCCTTCTGCAGATCACTGAAGCAAGCCCTGGAGGGAGGTCATGAAATAGCATGGTGAGACCAGAAAATCTCTGTAGAATCTCCAATTATTACAGCTGAATAGAGGCTGGTTCTGAGGCTCCTAACTCTGCAAAGGAAATTGGCCACTTGATCCTCCTAGAAATTAAAACCATCTCTGAAAAACCTGCCCTCTCTTAACCTAGGCAAAATGATGCTTTGCAACCACTTCCCAAAGGCACCTTGCAACTGCACTCCAAAGTCATGAGCCAGAGGATGTCTCCTGCTCTGCCCCTGCACAGCAGAAGTTACAGTGACAGCAAAGGGCTCCCTTCCCTTTGGGTTCCCACTCGCCCCAGCACCAGCAGTGTCAGTTGTCTGGTCCTGGTTGAGTCACAACCACCAGGTGAACAGGAGAATTAGAGGAGAGAATTAGGGGATGCTGCAATCTCCCAGCTCACCTGGCTACGAGCAGGCACCAGTTATAGAGGACAGGAACTGTAATGACAGCCAGCCAGTGATAATAACAGTCCCCTGCAGGGTCCACCACAAAGATCTGCCATTTCTTCCTGGAAGAGCAAAAAGAAGCCAGAGCTGGCAATGTAAATGTAGAAAAGAGGGCTGAAAGCAACCATTTGAGTCCTTCACCCTTTGCACCAGACTGCCTCAAACACAGTTGCAACTTGAGTTCCAGTCTGCAAACTAGAACCAATCCATCTGTGCTGAGCAAAATGTCCAGCGCTACTTAAGCTCCTTTATCCCCAAAACTGGGCTTGGTGATGCACCAGAAGAGGAAACTGCAAGAACATAAGGCAAAGCAGGAGCCCTACATGCACACACCAGCCCAGTGGCACAGCCAGAAACATAAATGGAAGGGGGTGCTCAGAAGACTTCTTGCTACATGACATCGCCTCTCCTAGATGAGGTATGGATTGGTGCCAGACAGTTCTGAAGAAAAGATTAATTAGAGCAAGAAGGGAATTGTGCTGCAGATAAGTAGGAGTGCCAGGAGGGGACATCCAAGGCCCAGGAGGCAGCGACCCAGGAGGCAGCTGGCACTGCAAGCCTGCCAGCACCATGCTGCTTGCAGCTGCCTGCCTGCAGTCTCTGCTCAACCCCCTGGATCCAGCCTTTGAACTGCTCCCAGCTGTTCAATCCTGCTCATCTTGGGACTCTAAGATAAGGCGTGTGTGCTCTGGTCACCAGATCTCACTGGAGAAGCCAAGGCAGAGAAACTCTGCAGCTGGGCTGATAGGCTTTAGCTGCTGCAGCCTGGTAAGGCAAAGCTCCCCCTCCCTCCTTCACTCCCTTCCAGCTTTGGAACATGCAAAACTCTCCAGTGACAGGAAAAAAACAACCCACCTGCCAACAGATTGCCTGTGCCCACCTCACTGCCTGTGACAACTTCAAAAGCAAAACCTCTGCCTTGAAGTTCCTTCCCCAATGGCACAGGCAGCAGCACTCACGGTGCCTGGAGCATGGGGACTGGCACTGGGCACAAAGCCAGCAGCAGTCCTTCCCATTCACTCTGGGTACAGCCACAGCCAAGCAACGGTCCCACTGCCCATGAAAGTGCTCAGCCTTTGCTCAAGAAGTGCAGCTTACATGTTTTTGGGAAAGGGACTCTTTGCTCCCTAGGACATACAGTCCCAAGAAATGGAAGTACTGACTCACCTGCAGCCAGCCAGTTCTGTTCTAACAGCCACCAGCCCTAACAACCACAGTAACCCTGTCAATGACATTGGGCATTTCAGCTGTAAATCACCAGTGCTGTCCACAGCAGGTGGCCAGAGTCATTGACAGTGACAGTGGGGCCAGAGCTGTAAAACCAGGGCTCTGGGTTAACCCATGATGAGAGAATAATCATCTGCCTCTTGCCAAAGGCTTTGCACCCAAGTCTGCAACCATGGAGGCTCCCATGACTGTGAACAGCAGCTCATGCTTGGAGTTACCACACTTGGGGCTCCTCATACCTGAGGAGCTGAGGACCTAGAAAACGGCAGAAGTTGCCACCCTCCCCCCAGGAGCCCACTGGCACCACGCAGTTCTCACACACAGCAGACTTCAGCTCCCTCGATAATTACAAGCTCCCCTTAACTCTACAGGGCAGAACACTTTTTTTTCCATGACTGGTAAAGACCCAGATACAAGGCTTAGATATTTTTCTCCTACAGAAAACAATTCTTTCTTGGTGGTTTAATTACCATATATAATGTTAGGGTCTAGAGTAGCTGGTGAGCTTTGCCCTTTAATTAGCCAACAGAAGAAAAGCCAGGTTATTGCTTTTCACCAGGAGTCTGGGCTGAGGAGATGAAAGGGATGGATTTGAAAGAGCCTTTTCGGAAAGCTGCTGACACCGTGTCTGCTCCTGGCGAGGGTGGGGCACGGGCAGCAAACACACTCCCTTCAGCTCCTTTCATCCTGTGAATGATGAATGAGACTGGCAAATATTTTGCATTTGTGCTTGCGATGGTCTCCTGGGTGGAGACCTCACATCCCTTGGTTTGTCCCCAGGTCCTCCTAGGCACAAGCGGAGGGTCCCTCTTTTTGCAGGAAACGGGAGGTCTGCCAGCTGGCACAACCCATGCAGTGTGTGTCTCCTACCAGGGCACGGACCCAGGGAGAGAACACCCCATGGATGAGGGATCAGCCAGGCCTTTTCCGCAGGGACAGCCTACCAGGTCCTGTATGTCTGTACAACGGCTCAGAAAAAACAGTCTGGCTGTGAGGACAGGGGCTGGACAAGCCAGGGAGGACCCTTCCTACCACTGCATCCTACATCCCCCTTTCCCATCCCCATCCACCTCCATTAGCTCTCACTGCTGGGAGGCCCCAGGCACCATGCACCACTGATCTCTAGCCAAGGATGGAACACAGGAAAGGGACCCTACTTTTTGTTCTTCTCCTTGTTCTCCTCATCCTCTAGATCATTGCCAGCATCCACAGACACTGTCTGGAGCTCGGGACCCTGGAAGCGCTCGAGGAAGGGGTCTGGCCTTTGCTGCTCCTCATGCAAGCTCCTGTTGGCCCAGTCCCTCAGCACCAGCACCAGCCGGACTATCCTGCACAGGGGAGAGAGGCAGAGTCAGGAGGTGTCTGCAGAGCAAGAAAGCAAAAGCAGGGAAGCTACACCTGAAAATAAAATTGTCACGACTCCCTCTCAAGCCCAAATATTTCCTTTTTCCCCTGCCATGTAGTGATAACACCATCAAAACAGCCCACCCTCCTCAAGTCCCTCAGCTCCTTCCCCAGTCCTGCTGCCATTCCCATGGGGACATGAGGAGTGTGTGGGTGACTGAAGCAGTGAAGCTGCCTGCAAGGGAAAGTTGTTCCTGAGCCTCGCAGTGGCCCCAGAGATGGTAGAGCCATCCCCTCCCACACGGCACCCACAGGCCCCAGAGCACATAGAACATCATTCACAGGTGCTGATCCCTGCAATCCCTGAGTGTCCTCCAGTAGAAAGTAATCCTGACCCTAAGCAAATCCTCAGTGTCCAGGCCAGATACAGAAGACACGGCCTTACTCCAGGTTGGCAGCACACATAAGTACCTGGCCAAGGCCTGCCTGCCTTGGAAAGCAGAAGCAGCTAGCTGCTCCCCACCATCCAGGGGAGCTCCTCTCTGCAGCTCTGAGGAGGTGTCATCCTGAGGTGAGCCAGTCCTGCAGTGGGAAAAAGTGGGGGGGTCACAGCCACACTGCACCACTGTGGCACTGCCTGCAGCCAGGAGAACTGAAGGTAACAGGCAGCTGAGGCTTAGCATCACAACCCTGCCCATTTCAGCAGACACACCAAGCTGGCCCTCCCTTGCCCTACCACTGTCTCCCTCAATCAAACCAGGGACCAGCCTGACCTCGTGGTGCTGAGCCCTGGCCCCTCCACATCACCTTCCACTCGAGCATGGGTGGGTGGGCAGGGTGGGTGGTTGGCTGGCGAGCTGTGCAGACCATTACTCTTGGCTGTCATCCTCCATGTGAGGAGGCCACGGCCACACACTCTGCACCAGAGACCTGCAGAGAGCAGAAAACAGCCATGAGAAGAGGCATGCAGGATACACTGTGCAGTTTGAACACAGACACACAGCACAGGTCAGACTCCATGGGATGTGCCCACCCCATGCTTTCCATCAGCAGCCATTGCCGATGTTGCAGTAGGAGTCCTGCAACCTTCCCTAAGAGATCCTACATCTGCCTGTGGCCTATGAAAGATGCTCTCCCTGTTGTTCAGGTTTCTCGGCCATTGCCAGAGCAACAGCATCCCCAGTGAGCTGTGCCACAGCAATGAGCCCACAGCTCTTGGCACCGCTGCCTGCCCAAGGACAAGAAAGTAGGCTCAAAAGGGAAGTAAGCACAAGGCCAGTCCTAGTCAGGAGATGGGGCACAGAGCAGACTTTGCATATACAAGGGTGTTTTCGCCCAAGCAGTCATCTTCTTTCCCCTCGCACTGCAACCTTGCATGTGGTCTACCCAGAAAGCCCCACCTCTCATGATCACAGAAATCTCCCCCAGGCAGGAAATTGGGCTTTGCTGCTGAAGAAAAGAGCCTTGCTGAGGCTCTTGCTGGCAGAAACTACCACCTGGTTTCAGGAAGCAGCAGAGAAGAGACTGCACTAATGCCCAGAGGCTGCTGTGAAGTTCAGTGTGGGATTTAACTGGGATTTCTATGCCTAAAAAGCAAGAGATGCCCACAGGGCTTGCCCAGCCCCATCATCACACACAGTCCTGGCTGTTCTGCCACAACCTAGAACAGACCACAGCACACAAAAGCACCCCACAGAAACACAGACTGGCACACATGTGGAGGCAAAGGCACACAGGCATTGTCCAGCCCCACCTACACACCGGCCACGCTGCCTGCTCCCCTCGGGGGCACGGTGCTCCCCCATACCCGCAATGCATGGCTGAGGCAGGCTCCTGGAGACAGCACACCCAGTGCTGCCACTCAGCACAGCCCACGGCCGAGGCTCTGCCAGGAGAGCAGTGCCCTGTGCACCCCTACCGACACGCACACGGACTACACCCGTGCTGCACACCCAGGGACACTCGAGCACACCTCGGCGAGACACCTCCCCCAGGTAGCAGAGCCTCTACTGAGAAGCCACCACCGTCCACTTACGAGCTTGGTGTCCCCCGAAGCCTTCAACGCTTGGCTGCTGCCTAACGCAGGCTAGCAGAGGTGGCTGGGGAGAGTCTCTCCCTTGGGAGCCTCCTGGGCTTTCACCAGAGCTCTCAGGTTTCTGAAAGGTGTGCTGCAAAGCAAAGCCAGCACGAGTGAAGCTGCCAGCACTTCTGCCCTTCTCCTTGCCCAGGCAGAGAAGCAAGAAAGGTGGCCAGACAGCTCATGGCAGTGGTGGAGGGGCAGAGAAAGCACATGCACGTGTGCAGGTCTTGTCACCACAGCACGCCCATCCCCTGAGCATCCTCAACACCCTCAGCAACAAGGTGCACTCCACAGGAGTTAATAGCTGCCAGCTTTGTGTCTGGGAGATGAAAGGAGAGGAGGGAAAACGGGCTGCTCAGAGATGCTCCACTTCCCTACCCATCCCTCCCCTTCTTCCCATGTCACTTTCTCAGGGGCTGGGGAGACCCCAGGCCATCTCTCAGGGCAGAGCCTGGTTGGAGATTGCAGCTGACCCAAGCAGCTCTGAGTCCAGAGGCTCCTCAGTCCCCAGCAAACACTGGGGAAGGGTCGCTGCCCACTCAGAGACAGGTACAGCTGGCAGAGGTCTGCTGCATGAAGGGATACACCAGGATTGTCTACTGGGTTGCCTGTTCCTGCTCCCATTCCAGCCCTCTACCGTAGGGAAAAGCAAAGCTGGTGACTACTTCCTTGCTTCACACAGCTACTACTGTGATGGAACATTTGCAGAAACCACTATATTGTAACATCCTCCCTTCCAGCTACATCTTCTCATGCTCAGAGACCATGAGACCTGCTAGGTGAACCTGCTCTGGCAGAGTGTGGTGGCAATAGCTGAACTCCTGAGGTCCCTTCAAACCCCTACCACTCTGTGATTCTGTGAGACCTTTTGTGCTGCTCTGGAGTTCCAGTGAAGAGAGCTGCAGAGTTCGAAGGTGATCATGAAATGCAGCTTCCACCCAATTCCTGCCCTTGCATTTTGTTCACAAAGCCATTCTAATAACCAGTTAGCAAACAACTTTGCACCTCCAAGGCAGTAAGGGAAAGTTAACTTTTACACCCCTTCCTCCAGCATCCAGCCACTGGCAGTGGCTGAGTCTGGAACAGTCGCTGTTGCACCATGTGCAGGGTTGATTTGAAAGCACCAGCACTGGGAGTCCCCTCACCATCAAATGTTTATAATTTTGCTTTTCAAAGCCTTAAATCCCACTTGCTCTGATCTCACTGAAAACCTGGACAGCAGGGAGCCTAAAGGAAGGAAGAATTTTTTCAGCCTTGCCCAGGGCTGCTTGGCGCCACTGGGTGCTACTTGTGTGAGCACCCAGCAGTGAGGGTTGCATCACCCTGCTCTTGCCCAACATCACAGACCCTGACACTGGGGACAGTTCACAGACCAGGAGCACTGGCAGTGTCTCACTTCCACCTCGCCTTTTGCTCCCCACCTGCAGCTGCCTTCAAAAGCAACATGGGAATTTCAGGAGCTGCTCCCTTGCCACTCCCTCCAGCACCATGTCACACAAGTGACCTCAGGAGACACCCAGCCCTGCCACATCTGCTGTCCAGCAGCAGAGGCAGGAGGAGAATGCAGGGAGAAGCAATGAAATAACTCCAACAGGAACAGAGAAACTCTCCTCCTCCAGATCCCCCCAGGCAGAGACATCCAACACTGGGTCAGAATCCTGATGCCAAGGGAATGAACCTTACCTCTTCTCATCCATTGACAGGAAGGACATGGAACTGT
>VWYK01114450.1:8890-37992 GCA_013399775.1 Semnornis frantzii | reverse complement strand
TCTTTTTCTTTTTTATTTATGCTCTTTTTTTTTTTTTTTTTTTTTTTTTTGGTTATTAGTATAAATGAAATTTGACTGCACTGTAAACAAAACCATCTATCATCTTTTTCTCCTGATTGGGAGGCAGTGTGAAATAGCAACAAGGTCAAGTATAAAATAGTGACTGACAACTCTGCAGTCACTTTGTCTCCAATGTCTTAGTCAAATCAAGTACTTTATCCTTTAAGGTATCTGTGAACAGAGCCTCTAACCTCTGTGAATTCAGTCCTCATCCTAGGTTAGGCTATTTGGTCATAACAAAGTTGTTTTTCTGACCCACTGAGTCAATAAACTTAACTTCAAAATAAATCTTTTCAGGTTTCAAACTGACTGGATCCAATTCTGAATCCAATTGCTCTCTTTAAACTTAATTTTCTGTAACCTGGTGGTCTAGTGCTTTTTGTCCTTATCTGCCTCTCTGGTGCTTAACTTTGTATCAGTTGGTCTATGAAATTAAATCTCTAATGAAGGGAGAGTTAGGACAGCTACAAATTTGAAATGTCCCATTACAAGCATTCAGGATGAAATGCTCCCTTTTACTGCTGCACTTCCTTTTGTTTGGTGTTTGGCTGCCATTATAGAGTAGCTCTTTATGTGCATTTCACTGTGCACACAACACCAATCAGGAGTGCAAAGGCAGATTTGAGTTATTTTTCTTCGCTGGTGGCAGTATTTTATTCTACAGCAGATCTAGTCTAAATACTTCACTTTCTTTTTTGCCTAATGAGGAAAAATCTCCAGTTCTTTCTCAATTTATGGTAATTTAAATAACATTACACTCTCTGGGGAGCTTCCGTGTGCTTTGAAAATGTATCTATTTCTATTGTTGCAAGGCATGGTTGCTAATACCAGTAAATTTTAAACGGTGCAGGATACCTGGAGCAAAATTCGTGTTTCTTACAAGAAAAGCAACTTGAAATTGAACAAATCTTTTCCCTTACAAACTGCTCATCCCAGCCGTGAAGCTCCCTGATCATGCTGGCTGTCTATGGATGCACAGGGTGCAGGAGGTGCAGCTTCTGCAGCACAAACTCTGCTGGGACAAAAGACAGGAAGGACTGAGGTGCACCTCTAACTAAACTGCTGGGTTCAAACACTCCCTGGGCCAGCAATGCATCATCTTGCAGTGCACTGCTACTTCTGCTAAAGCTGCTGCAAGAGAGGGCTGGAAAGGAGCTAGAGGCTGGGAGCAGCCAGTGCCTAGTTAACCTGGAGCTTAGTGGAGCACTTTTGTTGTTGGATATGAGAAGAAATTTCTCAATTGAAAGGGTTCTCAAAAACCGAAATAGGGTCCCCAGGGAGGTGGTTGTATCCCCATCCCTGGAGGTGTTTAAAAGAAGCAGAGATGTGGTGCTGAGGGACATGGGTTAGTACCAGACCTGGTAGAGCTAGAGAATGGTTAGACTCCATGATCTTAATTAAAGGTCCTTTCCAAACAAAATGATCCTGTGATTCTGTGAAGCTTTCTCCCAGTTGGGAATGTGTGGGCATGCATTGCTGCAGTGTGCATTTTGCTGTGTATGGGAGATTTTGTTGTAAGGATGATGACAGAAGTCCTAATTCTGACCAGAGAAACTGGCGTTCAGGGGCGGATAACTTGCAGCATTACTTAGTGTCATTTTGAGACATTAGTGATGACACTCTTTACTGTTTCAACAGTCCTATCATTTTAAGCAAGTGCTTATTACAGCACTTCTTATCTAGGGGAGGGAGGGAAGACTGCTTAACATGATCCATTAGGAAATCCAAGCTTGAAACGAAGTGACCACAAAGTCCTATCGGCTCCCAGAAATGCTGCAGCTGGACATATTTCATGTAACACAACACCGTATTGTGGTGGAGATCTGCTGTTTAAAACACACATAAGGCAGGTGAAACATGACTGGTTTGCTCCTCTGGAAATTGAGAGAGTGTAGAGAGGCATAACTCCTCAAAGAAATAAGCATTAGACTCACGGAGAGGACAGGTAGACTGTGGGACTAGGAGTAAGAGATTAAAGGCCATGGTTAAATCTGACACTATGGCAGCCTCCTTCCTTTCATCTCCTTCCTCAAGACTCTGCTCTGTCACTAGCAGCTGAAGTGCAAAACAAGAAGCATTCCTGCTGAGTTCCACTGTACCTCTCTGAATTTAACAGCAGCATTTCCTGAATGTTCTGTCCCCTGATCATCTTATGCCATAAATCCACAAGCAAGGGGCAGCTCCAGATTTTCCCTGGCAGGGTCAGACCCTGTGCAGTTCCAGATTCCACAGGTGCAAAGAGGAAGAAGATTTGCTTTGCTGGCTTAGCTTTGAAGCGGAGCCAAAGCACCAACCAACATGTTATCAATTATATGTTATCTCACCATGTTTTGCCAAGTCCTCCCATATGACATTCTGCTAATTTCCAACCTCTTCAGTGAAAAATAGGACATTTCACTGGGATATGATGGCACATGGAAAGAGTAGGAACATCTATTGTTTTTTAGATACAGGCAACATGATGAATAGAGAGAGCTTTCGGGGTGGAAATTTGCAGGATTTTTTAGCTTTCAGGAGAAGTTAACAGAGGTATAGGAAAGAGAACCAGGGGGAAAATGAGATGCTCTAATTCATCCTTTCTCATAACATAAGGACAAGGAGGCCTCCAACAAAGCACACAGGTAGTAAATTTTAAGTCAGGGTAAAAGGGAACCTTTTCATATATTGCCTGACACTGCATTCATGGCCATAACCTGTTACTGAATCCTGCCTCTCATGGGTTAGTGGAAGGCTGAAGTACACCTAAGCAGTACATTATCACTACTTTTATTTAGTAAGGGATTTAGATCTCCTGTTCCAGGATCTAAGCTGTAAATGAGAGGACTCACCATGAATCATAGAATACCTTCAGCTGGAAAAGACCTTGAAGATCATAGAATTCAGCCATTCTTTACCAACTCTGGTGTTAAACCATGGCCCTCAGCACCACGTCTCTGCCTCTTTTAAACACTTGGACACACAGGACCACCTAACTAGGACCACTGGCAATGCCTCCATTACTACAAACTGTCTTACAGATGTAAATGTATGACCAAAAGTCACAGGAGCATCAGCTGGTGATGATCTGGATCCTGTCACCCCAGACTGTCTTGTACATTATCATGCACACTGAACTGCATGTGCATGCACCTGCACGTGTGGACACCTACATACATCCATGGGAAGGATGAGGAGCATCTAAGGAGCCTTCATTTCCCTCCTCTACCCTTCTTCTAGATACAAAGGATGTAAACACCACTCCTCTTGCCTGTCTGCTTCAGTGAACACGATGAGCCTGATTCTCCAAGACTGCCACTAAAATTCCACTCTACTGAGTTTTGCAACCTAATTCTTCAGGCATTTTTTAAATGTTTTGTTGTTGTTGTTGTTGGGGTGGGTTTTTTTGGTTTGGGTTTGGGTGTTTATTTTGTGTGGGATGATGTGACCCAAATTTACAAAGGAGGGTAATTTGCTGTAGCTTTGCATATCGAATCAAGGGTCCACACATATTCAGTTGTTATTAAAGACCAGATCTGAACTTGACAGGCTTTAAGTGTTCTGTAGCATGAGGGGAAAACATCATCATTCAGACAACCAACATGTAAAGAGTTTTATGAATAATAAACATTTCTAAGATCATAAAAGCTGCTCCAAGACTCACATCACTAAGCACTTTTTTAACAGCTACTCTTTTAACAAGTGAAAATGCTGGAGCGCTTTGTGGTTGTTTCTCTTTAAATGACATCTCACACATTCTGCCATGGAAAAACAGCTGCTGAAGTAACCTAGAGGGCATTTTCAGGCACTGTACTTCAGTGATTGCAGCAATTTTTGTAGACATTCAATGTGAGGACTGCATTCTAATTTTAGAGAGAGTTAAATTTAAATTGAGTAGGAGGGGTTTTCACGCTACTCTACATGTTCTAACATTGGTCACCCCAACCTAAACCTCAACTGTACAGTGTCTAAATTTATTAGTAAAGATACACTTTAAAAGAATGAAACTAGAGCTCACTAGCAGCAGTGGGAAGATGCCTGCTATTGTGATGGGACCTCGATTTTAGCCTTAAATGCAGTTACTCACTGGCCATAATCCCGGTGCTGTGGGACTCAGTGATGGCATCGTACACAGCCCTCTACTCTGTTTCCATGATACTTCCCCTTAGTTGCATGTATGTAGCCAGAATCCTGAGATTCTTAGGCCAAACTGGGCCACTGACATTAATGCTTATTAGTACTTAAATTCCCTGCTTCTCACAAAACCCAAGCATGGAGCTGAAGGAAACTGAAAGAAACGAGGTTAGTAAAGGGCTGACAGTCCAACAGACAATAGAGATGGAAAGTGGAGGGACTAGGTGGAACAGAGAAAACAACAGAGAAGAGCTTCTATTAGATGCTAAATGAGACCCAAGCTGGGTCTCTGTAGGCTACATCTTTCCTTATGTCTCTTACCTTGTTTCTCTTGAAATATGCTCTTCGGCAAGCTGCAAAGCACTTCTCACTGCAGAAGCATTTCACTTCACTTCCCATACTCAGGGAATAGCGCTTGATTCCAACTTTCTGGCACCAGGCACACATTATTTGTACATTTGACACATCATCTTCTACAACAGAAATAGAAGAACAATGTTTACATGAGATGCAAACACCTTCTTCAGACATTTTCACACTTACTTGTGCGTGCAACCAGTACCGGCTCATCTTATTTCTAACTTCCTCACTGCCTGAGAGCAGAACTGTGCAAGCCTGTGTGATCACCAGCTTTGTCCTCAGGCAGCTGCTAACCTGTGCCAGCCAGGCTCAGCAGATTGGCAAAGCTTCTAAGATGGCTGGAAAAGATTATTAGCTGAAAAAATGGTGCATTGCTGAAAAGCTCTGGAAACCTCGAGAGCCTTTTAGTATGTCTAAGAGTGCACAACTCTTTATTAAGCCAGTAACCAAGGCTGGAGGCTTAATGAGTGTTGCTGCTTTGTTCTTGTTACTTACAGCCTGCTGTAGTGAACCCCTGAGACAGTCTGCTCAGCAAGCTGATGATAAAATGCACCCAGAAGGTAGCACACCAAGGCAGGTCTCTAACAGGAGCCCTATTCTAAATAAGGAGCACAAAATGCCCTTTCCCCATGTCATTTAGAAATAACCATTAGTGTCCAAAATGGGGAGTTTCCTAGTGAGTGTAGCAGTCACAGAAACACAGAGTTGAGCAAGATGGAAGCTGCAGCACTGTGGTAAAGTCCAATGGGTTACTTTCCAGCTGTTATGCTGATCAGTTGAATTTTAATTCAGGCAGAGTTCCCAAGCCTCTTTCGAGCTCTTCTCCCATGTGAGTTACAAATGTGGCTTGTGAGCCTCCTGCCATGTTAAAAAATGTTGGGCTTATTTACTGAAGTGCTAGCAACACCTCTGTCTCATCACTATGAGGCCCAGAAAGCAAACATATCCCAGGTTGTGTCACAGCAGTGTGGCCAGCAGGACAAGGGAGGGGATTCTATCCCTCTGCTCGGCCTCTGAGAGACCCCATCTGGAAAACAGCATCCAACTCCAATGCCCTCAGCACAAGAAGGGCATGGAAGTGCTGGAGAGGGGACAGAGGAGGCCACAAAGATGATCAGAGGGCTGAAGAGTCTCCCTTGTGGGGACAGGCTGAGAGAGCTGGGGCTGGAGAAGAGAAGGCTCCAAGGACACCTTGTAGCAGCCTACCAGAATAGAGCCTACAGAGTAACCTACCAGAAAGGGACCTATGAGGACACTGGGAAGCTACATTTGACAAGGTTCTTTCCAGTGAGGGTGGTGAGACACTGGCACAGGTTGANGTCCCTTCCAATCCATACAATTCAATGATTCTAAGTTTTAAGTCAGAAAGATTCCTGCTAACTTTCTTGATCTGTTTCGGAGGCTTAAGTAATTCACTGCCCCTGTCTGTGGAGCTGATGTGGGAATGAGTCAAAGATTCATAGAATGGTTTGTGTTGGGAGCGATCTTAAAGGTCATCCAGTCCCAACCCCTTGCCATGGGCAGGGACACCTCCCACTAGCCCAGGTTGCTGAAAGCCTCATCCAACCTGGCATTGAACACCTCCAGGGAGGTTGTGGAGCACAGAAGCACTGAATGTGATCAGTGGATTCGGTGAGTCTGTGCTCCACAACCTCCCTGGGCAACTTGTGCCAGTGTCTCAGCATCCTCAACCTGTGCCAGTGTCTCACCACCCTCACTGCAAACAACTTCCTCCTAACATCCAGCTTCAACCTCCCTTCTGCCAGTTTAAACCCATTCCTCCTCATCCTCTCATTACAAGACCTTGTCAATAGTCCCTCCACAGCCTCCCTGGAGCCCCCTTCAGATACTGGAAGGCCACTCCAAGGTCTCCTGGAAGCCTTCTCTTCTCAGCCTGCAGAGCCCCAGCTCTCTCAGCCTGTCCTCAGAGCAGAGCTGCTGCAGCCCTCTGAGCATCTCCTCTGGACTGGCTCCAACAGTTCCATGTCCTTCTTGTGTTGGGGGCTCCAGAACTGTACACAGCATTCCAGGTGAGGTCTCAGGAATCCTTTGGTTCTTATGTCCAGCCTACAACACCGAGTGACCTTTCAGCTACAGACAGCAGCCATTGTCTGGCTTCTGGGAAAATAAAAAAAATCAAATAAAAATCCCTGAAGACTAATTGTTAAAGCAGTTCCTGGTCGATGAGCTGTGGTAAATTCATAGCTGGGAGAGTCTGTCATGCACTCATCCCATTTCCCTATAAAGGATTTGTTTTTGAAGCTACGCTGTCATCGTTCTGTAAAATTATTGGCAAACTAATTTTTAGCAGAGTGATTTGGCTCCTTTCCCTGACTATCATAACTCAGAGCTACGTGCTGCATTTTATTCACCTTAACAGAATAAATACTGCCAGTTTAATAACTTTTTTTTTTCCCTTCCCCCCCCTTCCACAAATTGTGTTATGATTTATAGTTACAAATAAAACCCTACAATGTAAAGTAATGACCTTTTAGTTTTAATCAGACTGTCTGCCTTAAAACCTATATTTAAGCCTAAGTTATCACCCAGATTTGTGTTTAATGTATTTTAGCACTTAGCCTTTAGAGTGGGATTTGCCAATATTCCAAATGCTTTTATATACTGAACACCAAGGGAAATCAAACCAATTTGGCCCAAATTATCACTGGCCAGCTGCAGGATCAAGAAGCCTGCCCTTGAGTTGGTTGTCTCTGGACCAGTAGAGGCTGGTTGTCTCTAGGTAATAGAGGCTACTTACTCTAGCTCTTCCCTCTGTTTGTATCCTGAGCCATTTGAAGTCCTAAGCTTTTACAGAAGTGTCCTGATTCAGCTTTTACAGAAGTGTCCTGATGCAGCTACTCTTGGACCATAATAAACCAACTCCTTACAGACTGAACTTGCCCATTTGAACGTATCAAGACACCAGAAGATCCTGTGAACCAAAGGAAAGATGGCAACCTCTTGTTTCAGATAACAGCAAGATACATTCTCCTACAGATAAGAAGCATTTTATCTCTGGGAAATAGAAGATCTACCAGTGATACCTTTCTAATAGCCTTCATTTCTGGTGTCAGTAGCTGTCATAAATGAAAAAAGAAAATTACAGAGCTGAAAGGGAGTTCATTGGCAAGGTAGGTGTTGGAGTAGCTCTTTTTGAAGCAGGTTGGCTCATCTGGGGCACAGTTTTTAAGGAGAAGCAGAAAGCTCCACTATTAGGATTCTTAGAGGCTTTCATGTGTGGCTTCATAGGGGAAACCCCTCAGCTATCATTCAGCTCCTGTTCACTGACACACATGAACTAGCCCCCACAGGTGAGCAGAAAGATCACACAAGGGTCCCTTTTCAAAAACACAGCATCCCAGCACCAGCAACAACTGTTTACATGGGAAAGCTGCATGAGACATTCCTAGGCACGAGCTTATGCAGGACAGGAAAGCTCAATCCACCTCCTTCTGCCAAAGACTTCCTCTCTTCTACTCCCTTCCTGCCCCAGCCATCAAGGAATGGTCACATACAATACAATCCTTCAAAAGTAACAGTAGTAATAGAACTAGATGTATTTAACAGACCCAAGAACACTGCAGCAAAAGGTTAGCTGAGTATGGTCACATAAAGCAGCCAGGAAAGAGTAGTTCTTCCAAAGGGGCTTTGGATCATCTGTTTCCTGGAACTGCATACTAATTGGTCACTTTTTAAGCCATCTTTGTTCCCTCAGTTAGAGGTTTGCCCAAGTCCATTTCTGATGCTACTCTAACTTCTTGCAAGGCAGTTCACCAGCTGACAAAAGAAAACACCCAGCATCACATGGTGAATTCCCTACAGACCCTGCACAAGAGCCCTGTGCAGTCCAGTAAGAGAACAACTTGCTTTAAAATCAAATCCTTTCTTTCAGCTTCAAATGATGCTAAGAACATGGCAGAGAAAAGGATCTATTTTTGGTACCTGGGATGGGTACAGAACTATGCCCTATGGCCTGTAGGTATGGGGATGAGGATAAGGTCCAGACCTGATTGTGTGTTTTTCTTCTTCACACTGGTTGAAGTAGAGGTCTGAGCAGAGGTTGTGAGAAAGAATAACATGTTTTGTAACAGTATAGGAAGTTTAGTGACTGAAAGAGGACTGCAACAACAATGGCAAAGTAACAGTCTAGCTATTTCTACCATTACAATCCACTTCAGCTCAAAACATGGAGACTCTGTGGCATAAGAAAAGCCAAAGTCTCATGGTTTAATCCTGTCTTTTGCTAAACAATCTGAAACCAGAAATTCGTATCTTCCAATCAGGATAAAACTCTCTCAGCTTCATAGGCCTTTGTTTCCTAAGGCTCATCCTCTTCAGAAATCACTTCACCATACTCCTGCCCTTCTCTCAGGAAAATGTATCAAACCCTCACCCCTATAACACTCAGCAAAAAGAATCTGCTGCAAGGAGAACCCTGGGAAGCAGGGGACTTCAAATCTAGCTGTTTGAGACTGCCTTGAATCTTTACACTTTTTCTGAGTAGGTCAGCAGTAAGAAAGCTCCTCCATGATAACTACATTGGGGTACTCATCAGCAACGTTCTCCTTCGCTCACCGCCAAGCTTTCACTCATCTAGCTTAGCATATCCGCTGGGTAACACGAGCTCATCCTCACAGCATGCCTGTGTCCATCATGTGAGCCTTTGCTGGAGCAGCTCCTCTGATGAAGATCATTCACCACCAGTTTCAGACTTGACACATGTTTGTAAAGTACAAAAATAACATTTGCAAGTCCTGCTACAGATTGTTTTGAAGTGAAAGAAAATACTTTTCAGCGGCTGTATTTTTTCCTCCACGCAGGCTTGCAGCTCTATGACTTGCTCTGGCAATGTGCTTAGCATGTTCACAGGTCTGTCACACTTCTGACAGGTACTGTGGGTACTCGTACAGGTGAGACAAAAAGGAGCTGGCACAGAGACAGCTGAATAGTAACAGGAGAGTTTCCAGCAGAACATCTGTACTGGTGTCTTCTAGAATTACACCAGGCAATAGAAGCACTGAATCACAGAATGTTAGGGGCTGGAAGCGACCTTCAGAGATCATCCAGTCCAACTCCCCTGTCAAAGCAGGATCACCCAGAGCAGGTCACACAAGAACATATCCAGGCAGGTGTGGAAAGTCTCCAGAGAAGGAGACTCCACACCCTCTCTGGGCAGCCTGTGCCAGTGCCCCATCACCCTCACCATAAAGAAGCGTTTCCTCGTGTCGAGGTGGAACTCCCTGCCCTCTAGCTGGTACCCACTGTTTCTTGTCCTGTCACTGGGCACCACCAAAAAGATCCTGGCACCTTCATGACACCCACCCCTCAGATATTTATAGACATTGATCAGATCCCCTCTCAACCTTCTCTTCTCCAGACTAAACAGCCTCAGGTCTCTCTGTCTTTCCGCACAGCACAGATGTTCAAATCCCTTCACCATCCTCCTAGCTCTCCATTGAACTATCTCCAACAGGTCCCTGTCTCTCCTGAATTGAGGAGCCCAAAGCTGGACACAGTATTCTAGGTGTGGTCTCACCAAAGCAGAATGGAGAGGGAGAAGAACCTCCCTAGATCTGCTGGACACACTTTTCTTGGTGCACGCCAAAGATACCATTGGGCCTCTTGGCCACAAAGGGCACATTGCTGTCCTATGGGTAACTTAGGCACATTCCCTTCCACATACAGCACAAGATCTGCATTTGCAGCCTCTGCTTTTCTGTGTTCTGAGCTCTTCATAGGGAGAGTTATTGTGGGAGTTTCAGTGCTATGCTTTTCTGCCCCTGGGTCGTGTCATTACAGGTGGAAGAAATACTCCCTGCACCCAGCATGCAGATGCTGCTCAGCTACATCTCCTTGTGGTTTGCAGCCTGTGTATTTTTCATAATGAACAATGCAATAAAGATGGAGTGTTTGCAGTGTTAAATCATGTTCCCAAAGGGAGTAGTTTGTGTAACAAGATAAAATTATCACATTATAATAACTAAATATGCATCAGTCTAAAGCATGCTTCAATTAATCATCAAAAGTTTGCACCGCCTCTTTAGGTCTTAATTAAGCAGAATGTTTTGTGGGTTATTTTTTTCTTTCTTTTTTTTTTTCTTCCCTTTCAAACCAGTGTGAAAGAGCTGCAGAAAATTGTTCCTCTTAAACCCAATGAGCAGCAGTTTCCACTAATCAATCTTACATGGAGCCCTAATTTGGAGAGGTGGGGTGGATGAGAAGGAAGGCACTGAGCACAAATCCATCATGTACAGCTCTGTCCCTTTAGCTAAACAAACTAGCAGGGTCCACAGTGTTTAGCAAGATGATCCTAAAATCCCTACAATTTTGGAGTTAAATCCTCATCAGCTTACTAACTTCTAGGCTGCAACGTTCTGCTAATGTCATTTGTAGCTACCTGATACATAGCTTCAGTTTTAACTACAAGAACTTAGGTGAAACTAAGTGCAGCCACAGCTCTAACCCTGCAGGTTATGATGATCCATAGGCAGGTACTCCAAAACCTTACTTTTCATGTTTCTTTGCAGGTAATTCAACAGGAGTTACCCAGCTCTTCTGCAAAGAAGGAAATAGCACTCCTGAAGGAGCCCAACTGCAGCACTGAAGAAGTCCTGCTATGCAGAAGCAAGACCAGGAGGGTAGAGAGTTTGGGGCTGAGATCTCAGAGAGTACATCCCCTGGGCTGAGTGAGGCTGTGTGAAACCTGTACCTTGGCTGTGGTTGTCTCTGTGATTTGATACAGAAAACGTATCACAGAATGTCAGGGACTGGAAGGGACCTGGAAATATCATCCAGTCCAACTCCTCTGCCAGAGCAGGAAATGCTGGCAGCCCATCCCTCCTTGGTGTCTGCCCACCACAAATCTCCTGGCATGAGCTTCTTTCTACCACAGCTATCGGCAGCCATGTCCCCACACCACCACCTTCTTGCTCCCTTTCTTACTCTCTTTGCTGCAGTCCACACCCTCACACAGGCAGCTCAGATCCCAGAGGGTTTTTTAGGAGAGCTAGAACAACCCTTTACACCATGCTGGAAACTGTGCTCCACCCATGGCCACACATCTTTAAATATTTCAGCTGCTTTCACTCCTACTTTCTAATGAAAAGCTGAGAAACCTCTTTTTTAGATCTTGACTCTAGCATCCACAGCATTAACAACAAGGGCTCACTCTTTCCACTGGGACCTGCCAGGATTTCAGAATGGTTCATTCTGAGTTACCTGCCATTGAAGAAAACCACATAGCACATGTTTAGATTTTTCAGCCCAAAGCAGTTCCTGAGGTCGATGCTCCAAAGCAGAAGCACCATTAGAGTCAGTTTTCTCACATCCAAAATGCTTTCATCTGATGAATCTCACAGGAAAAAGAAAACAACAAACAAAACTCCCAAGGCATTGTTCTCATCCCCCTCTTGACAGCACTTAGGTGCTGATGTTTCACACAGGTGGGGGGTGTGACAAACCTAAGTTGCAAAAAGTACCTTGGAAAAAGTAATTAAGAGAGAAGGATTAAAACCCAGGGCTGACAACAGAGAGCTTGCTGCAGCCACCACTGTGGCAGTATCTCAGGGGCTCTACAGCGCGTTTCCTTTTAAGGACCAGTCTCCTGAAGTTCACTGCTCTGCCAATGAAGCAAAGCATCCCAGCTCCTTTTAAAAAATCATTTGGGGGATCCACGGCTTGCCAATGTTTTCCACACATGGGCTGAGGTCCCTTCTCATCTGTAGCTCAGTAAGGACTGAACTCAGGACAGACATTTTGGCAGGCTTTAAACATGCAAGCCATAAGCAGACAACAGGGAGGGGACTCCCTGCCTATTTTGAATGCCCTCTCTTAAAGCGCATAGGTGGACTTGGTGGTTTTCTTTTCAGCACAAAGGAAACACTCAGCCCTCCACAGAGAGCAAAAGCCTTCAACAGTGGGCTAGATGGGGCAGGCATCCTGGCATTTTAAAGCCCAAGCACTAATAGGCCTATGATCAGTGTAAATTAGATGACGTTTCAAACTGAAAAGGAGTTAAATAACTTGAAGAGCAGTGTTACAGGATTTGTTGCAATGCTCTTTATTAGAGAGCTAAACCTGCAGTTAGAGGAACTGTAAAATGCTGTTCAACAACCAGAATAAGATTAGGGAGATATGGAAGAGGGATCCAGAGTATACTAAAATGAAAGTCTCCTCAATATAGAGACTTAATTAGATTTGATAATATGGTCTTTATTTAAGGTAAACTGCCACTGGGTTCTTGCTGGAATCAGACCTCTCAGTAATGTAGTCATAGAACCAATTCCTCAGTGAATTTAGACAGATGAGCTGGAATTCATTTTTACTGCCCTGCTAACTACCATTTAAAACACCTTTTGTGCTTCCCAGTTCCTCCAAGACATTCTAAATGCTGAGAGAGTCAGCTCCAGAGTGTTCACAAGGAACTCAGGGACTCTGCTTTATCCCACATGTTGCAGCAAGTTACAGATTCAACACAAAAAGTCCTGCAAATTTTAATTCCAAAGTTATGTTGGGCTAGAACACAGAAACCCACTTGTTCCTTTCAATAACACAGCTATTTACTTGCTCCACTACGAGAACATGGCATTTCCTGGCCAGCTTAAATCATGATTTTACAAGGCAGTCAGCACTGGAGGTGCTTCTGCTCCTCCTTTAAGATGTTTTACCTCACCAGATGCAGTTGTTCCATCCCATTCCTTCACTATCACAAGTTTCTGCTAACTTTTGGTACAGCCCAAATCATTACAATTTGGAAATCACTGAACCAAATATTATGCAGAGACTGACCTGCAGGTTGGAGGATTTAAATCCCTTTTCCTACCTCAGATGTACTCACTTTCTTGTGAAAACTTGGGGAAGGAGCACTATTTCCCCCTTGTCCTTCTTTCCCCTGTGGGGAGAGCTTAGTCAGCTGCACACATCCTCCTCTCTGCCTCCTCTTCCACCTTATCCCATGGCAGCGACCTCCCCTCACAGCACAGCATGGCAGGGAGCTGGTTCTCCTTTGGGATGCTTAGGACAGCAGCCACACTCTGTGCATCACTTGCACGGAAGGAGGCAGGAAAGGGAAGGGTTTTGCCAACACCCATGCTCAATGGCCAGGCCAAGGAGCGACTGTACCTTCCCTACTGAGGTACTGCCATGAGGATCACAAGAGAAGGCAAACCAAAGAAACTGCTAAAGAAACAGGGAAATGGAGACACCATAGCCTCCAGCAGGTGCCAGGGGAAGGAGGCAGCATGTTCTCACCTGCACTGGGAGGATTTTTTGCATTCTTCTTTAACCAGTCTTGATTTTAGCCTTCCTTCATCCCATGTAATGACAGCCGCCCAGACTTGTCTGAGCGAAAGGGCAGAGTCACCCCAAGTGCCCTCTCAGATTTACCCTATCACTGAGGGCTGCAGAACAGCAGTCAGGATGTTTGCATGCTACAGACACATACCCTGCTGGGATTCATATTTCTAGATCATTCCTGACTATTGCACTTCTGTCCCTTGCTATTTCTATGTAATTTTGTTTGCTTCTCACACAAAATACTAATGCAGAAAGGACACTGTTCAAAGTTTCCCAGCAGGCTCAAGGAAGACCTAATCTGCTCCAATCTTTAAATGAGTGCTTCCTAGGCATAGCTCAGGATCAGTACTCCTTCCTCCTCCTTCTTGAGCTGCCAAGATACCAAGAATCATATCTGCCTCCTTGGAAATCCTGTTTGCCTTGGCTTCTGACTCTGTCCTCCCCCAGTGTTGCCGTTTTTTTTCACCTCTGCAGTTGCTCCATCAGTGCACACTGCACAGTATCCTTCCTATTTCTCCCTTCAGGCTTCTGTGAGCATACCCTGCACTCTGCTCTTCTCCCTCTTATCTGTATAGAATCTTATCTGCAAAACTATTCAGCTAATAATTCACTGTGACTGTTTCTTGGATCTGCTTTTCTTCTTCAGCCCATTGCTCTCCTGTCCAAGTGAATAACTCAGCCTGTCTCTCTGACACTTCTTTACTAGTGCTGATCCTTCAGTTCAAAATCAATACAGCAAGAATTAAAGTCTAATCATTTCTCTCCAAGTGCTCACTCCATATTATTTGCTCAGTAACAGTGAACCACCCCATCTTTCCTGCCCTTCAGGATCATGATTTAGATATCATTTTCATCTGTGGGCATTCTCTTTGGAGCTATATTTAAATCTTGTAGATTTTTCTCCTGAATTCATCCTCATTCTCAGCATCTCAGTGCATCACTACCAGGTTTTCTCTCTAGCCTGTAACGTAACCTTGTTCCACACACATCCCCTCCAAATGTGCTGCAAAAATCCCTTTCTCTGCCCAGCATTTTAACCTCGAGGTTTCTTTTGGACTCTTTCTTCATTTAACAACCCAAACAAATGTAAACTGCTTCTGCTCTTGCAGCAGGTCAGCCACAGCCTGTGTCTCCCTCACGTTGAAAACGTTGCCTTTCAGCTTTAGGAATTCGCGATGTGAGTCTCTTTCATTTGCCTCCTCACCTCAAAGCACTTTTGTGCTGTTTCCCAAACCATGCCCTGTGCTCGAGAGGGGCTCTGAGAGAACATCCCTCGAGTTACTCTTATCTGGCTTTGCATCACTCTGAAGTTTTCTTCTTTCATGTAGTGCCCACAAAACAGTGTCAAAGTGCAGTGCCAAGACCACGGCCTGACAGGCCGACACTCCTGGCTCCTTTGTACTCCCTTTTCTACTTGCATTCACCAGTTGCTTCTTGCCAGGCCCTCTGGGGTGAGCATGACTAGAGTATCTACTCCTTAAGATAAAACAAAACACTTACTGGCAATGCTTACTGCAAACCCCACAAAGGTTGTGGTTCTCCTCCCCCTCCACTCCTCCCAAACTTTGCTCTCTAAAGCAAAGGTGAGATAAATGTGCTCATCTGCTCAGGAGTCCTGGTCATCTAGGGCTCCTCAATGACCATGGGATAAAGCCAGAGGAGGCAATGTGCTCATATCCCCTTTGCAAGTAAAACAGCAACATCCATTAGTAATGAATAAATTAAAATCATCAAGTTGGAAAGTACTCATGAGAAGCTTCCTCTGCACATCACCCTCAGCAGTATGTCTGAGCTCAGGACCACACGTGGTAGACCGACGAGCAAAGGACAGAAGGCAGCTGACTTAGCCAAGGTTCCCCTGTGTCCACTTAACTACTGTTGCAGTAATTTGTTTTTCTACTTCATAGTTCCATCTCCTCCTGCTTGTTTGATGTCATAAAAAGGCAGCAGTCTGTGGCAGTTTGCACAATGCAGGTTATAGCCTTGTGCTCGCGCAACACAAATTCAGCATTCTGGATTCATTCATGACTCAGACTGGAGGAGAAAATAGCTTGGGATGGCAGAAGCCCTTGATTAAAGCTTTAGGGCCAAATCAGCAACAGCTTAGGATCCAGCCCATATGGCCTGAGATCTTTAGCTGTGTAAAGGCTGCAGGAATGGGCCCAAATAGCTCTGGTAATTAGCAAATAGCATATAAAATAGATGAAAAGTCTTTGGCATGGAATGTGCGTTGAGCAACATTCCAAAATTATTCATAGCATATTAGGATACTTCTTTAGACATAAAACTCAATGACATCAAAACCATTTGGGAGGGGCAACTGTAGTCTACCACATGACTGTCAACAGGCAAACACTTCCTTGGGCTGATCATAGAATCATAGAAAGGTCTGGGTTGGAAGGCACCTCCAAAGGTCACCAGTCCAACTTTCTCAGCAGTCAGTAGGGACATCCTCAATTAGATCAGGCTGCTCAGAGTCCTGTCGAGCCTCAGCTTGAACATCTCCAGGGATGGGGCCTCAACCACCTCCCTGGGTAACCTGTTCCAGGGTTCTAACACAGAATCATAGAATCAGTCAGGGTTGGAAGGGATCATCTAATTCCAATCCCCCTGCCATGGGCAGGGACACCTCACACCAGATCAGGCTGTGTAGAGCCTCATCCAGCTTGGCCTTAAACACCTCCAGGGATGAGGTCACAATAAGGTCACCTTAGAGCCTTCTCCTCTCCAAACTTAACAGCCCCAACTCCCTCAGTCTCTCCTCAAAGGAGAGGTGTTCCAGCCCTCTGATCATCCTCATGGTCCTTCTCTGGACACATTCTACTACCCTCATGGTAAAGATCAGCACTTTATGGTCAGCTTTAGTCACTGTACCAGAGGGCAGAGGTGACCATCTAGAACTCCTGATCCTACAAGTTGTCCTGCCACTGCAGAAGTGTTCCCAGGCATAGTGAGGACACTTTATCCAAGCAGAGAGCTACCATTCCTCAGCAGGCATTGCAGATCACCCAGCACTCCTTACCAAGAGCATCCAGAATGACACACAGGGACATCCACAGAAGCAGGACTGGGTCTGCTCCTGTCTAAATCCCCCAATTACCACACTGCACAGCAGTAAACAACAACAGAGCAATTCATCACCCTGCTGCAGCCTTAAGAGTCGCTTTCACAGGTGATGGTGAGCAGCCTACAGTGTGGCATAAATCATTTCTTTATGCAAACTCCAAAGAATGGCAGTGTTATGAAATCTCTCCTGATAAAAATCTAATGAAAATGTAAAACATCTCAGCTCAGTCTCCTGGGTAGAGGCAAGATCATATTAAACCCTCAAGAGACAGCATCCAGGGATTTCAATGGGAATCAAGAGAGAGTTTTCCCAGGATGAGCTTCTTAACCTGATGCAAAGACATGATATTGATTTGATAGCTTTGTCTCTTTCACTGTTTCTTTTGTGGAGCCTATTTTTAATTTAATCATCTTCCATTAATTTAGTTAAAGTCTTTATTCATCAGCCACAATTTTTTTTTTTCCTAAGAGCAGATATTGCTGAGGTGCAGAGAGAACAAAGCAGCAGGCTGAGTGTCACAGGCAGCACAAGTCTGTTGTCATTGCATTAGCAAGAGGTTTTTATTTTTGAGAATACTAACAACCAAAGTCACTTCCACACTCTGCTTTCAAACCCCTTGCACTGGTTTTTAAACGACCCTCTTGCAAAGACATCATGATCAGGCAATCTCAACACGTGTCACTGACAGCAAGCATTTGGAAACATTCATTGGCATTTACCTGCTGGTGGCTTTATGAAAGGTGGTGGAATTAATGGGACAATAATAGGTACATTCCCGTGATCCTTCGACCCTGCTGGTGAGTCTGAAAGTCCATTTCCTGTGGCAAGCCCTGGGTAGCTCGGGTTGATATTGTAGGGTGAAATAACACTGTCCTCAGGTAATTTTGGTTTTGGCAAAGAATTTTCTGTAAAACACAAAGAATGCATTGTACAGCATGACAAATAGGTCTCTTGAATACCCTTACATACTTTCACCAGCCTGTTCATTACATTACTTAGCCTAATACAAGCAAAGTGCAAAAAAACCTCCAGATATTTTCCCTTTTAAGAAATGGACACTTTCCAGTGCTCTTCAGAAATGCTCCATTATTTTTGTAAGCTCAGGGTTGGGAGGTTTTTTTGGTTTGGTTTGGTTTTCAATCCAAAAGGTGGGATTATTTTGTCATGCATCTCATTGAATCATTCAGGTTGGAGAGGACCCTTGAGATCATCAAGTCCAACCATTAACCCTACTCCACCAAGTTCACCACTAAACCATCCTGCTAAGTGTCACATCTAAACAACCTTTCAACACATCCAGGGGTGGTGATTCAACCCTTTCACTGGGCAGCCTGTTCAGGTAGTTGTAGGGGTTGATAAGGTCTCCTCTCTTCCTCACACTAAACAGCCCCAGTTCCCTCTGGCACTCTTCAGCAGACTCATTCTCCAGACCCTTCACCACCTTCGTTGCTCTTTTCTGCACCCTCTCCAGCCCCCCAATGTCTATTTTGTACTGAGGTGCCCAAAACTGAACACAGTGCTCAAGGTGTGGCCTCACCAGTGCCAAGTACAGGGGGACAATCACCTCCCTACTGCTGGTCACACACACCATTGCTGATCCAAGCCAGGATGCCACTGGCTTTCTTGGCCACTTAGGCACACTGCTGGCTCGTATTCAGCCACTTGGCTGTTAGAACCTAGAGGTCCCTTTCTGCTGGACAGCTTTCCAGCCACTCTTCCTCAAGCCTGCAGCATTGCCTGGGGTTGTTGTGGCCCAAGTGCAGGACCTGGCACTTGGCCTTGTTGAAGCACATCTCATTGACCTCATCCCACTGATCCAATCAAAGTCACCCTATAGAGCTTCCCTACTCTCAAGCAGATCAACATTCCCTCCTAACTTGTGTCATTTGCACACCCTTAGGATGCCCAATTTAATCAATGACACCCTGTTCCTGTCCTTTGCTTCTGCTGTTTGCAGAGTGATCACACTCTGTGTGCTGTGACTTCACCGATGCAGGAAGCATAAACCAAGCATAAAACCTAAAAGAATTCCTAATTCCCTATCAATCATATGAGGAGTGGTAATGGAAAGGATCTTAAAAAAGGAACAAATCACTGAAATCACAGCACAGTGTGCATGAAAAGATGACAGTTATTATCCTAATTCTTCAATCCCAAACCACCTCAGGATTCTTATTTGTAGAGATTTCTCTAATGCACCTCAGTTAGAGATGGGGCAAGCCTCAATTCCTATCATTCCCTCTTCTCCCACCTGTCAGAGAAAGAAACACACTTTTATCCCTCCCACAGACTGCACAGACCGAAATTTTCTGCCTATCACAGGTTCTTGTTGGCACATAAAACAGGATTTATATCATGTGCCTTTAAAATAAGTGTGTAACAAATTTCATAAGGCATACACTGCAGCCACAAAGCATTCAATAAAAGATCTATTGATGAAAACATAAAGAAATGAACCACTTTACCACACAGCAACAAGAATCCTCACAAGTGCCTTAATGACATTGCATTTTCCATGAAAAATAAACACTGATCACCAGAGTCACTACAGAACTGACAAGCTGCAAACATTCAATTTTAACAGAAATTGGTTGTTTCACCTTGCCTCTAATTTCCCCACCCTTTTTCTAGCCATCTCTCCCTCAGAGCTGGTTACTCTGCTATCTACTCATGGCAGCACTCACTGAACGCAGTGCTGCTGCTGGCCAGCAGAAGGAAAACACAAACACTGCTGGCTGCAAACGCGCTGAGAAGCAGCAGTGCAAGAGCATAGAAGCTGCTGCAGTTTCCCTCACCTTTGAGGAACTCTTGTTGGGTAAGGCAAGATGCAGCAATTTCCTGCTCCTCACTCTGACGACCAGTCCCTACCTACCCCCCCGTGACTGCAGTCAGAAGGCAGCAGCTGAAAGGCTGAACAGATTGGATCCCATCCTTCACATTTCGAATCATGAAGATCCAGTTACTGCCCCAAACAAATCCCATTCCTTCAAGACTCCCACTTGCAGAAGGCAGGATAGTACAAGCATGGCTGAGGAGTCCTTTGTGAACCTCCACACTCATTCCTACACGTTGTGACTATTCCAGCTCAAAATCCTTCAGCATTTTAAAAAGCCAGGTGCCAAAAAGCCTTAGCTTTGAAAGCAAAGTAGTTCCTTGAAGCCAGAGTGCTAAGAAAGAGCTTCCATTTTTTCCAGCTGTGAGGAGGTGGTTGGTACCATAGGTCCTGACTCACAACAGGTATTGTTTGTGGAGATGTGTCACTAAGTGCCTACTAACAGCAATCCTGTTAAGTGATTTTCCTCATACCCTATTGGCTTCCTCAGACTAGCAGGCACTCTCTGGTATTTTCGTGTAAACCAACCACAAAGCAAGCAGCAGAACAGGCTCCCCAATCCACGGCAGCTCAGACAGGTTGAGATACTAATCCTTCTTTGCATGAACACAGAAACATGAAGTCTCATTACCTTTGAGAACAGAAATGTGCTGGCGGCTTTCCCCATCTGCCGAGTAGTTCCTGAATTCAATATCTTCTCCATCTTTCAGTTCAACCTTATCATAACCATACCAGCCAAGGAGCTCATTCATAGTATTTTCTGCAAAGTTCTGAAAGAGAAAAATCACCTACTTATTTATGTAATCAATAGCATTTGCAAGGGAGGGAGGGCTGCATAAATCGAAGCCTATCTGTGCTACACGAGGAAGTGTCAGGTCTGGCCCACCCCCTCAGAGACTAACGCTCATTTCATAAGTCAAGTGCACAAAGTGTAATGCATTTAAATCTCTGCCTGGCACACGCGGTTCTGACAGAGGCTCACACGTCTGTAATTTACACAAAATGAAAAGGAGAGTTGTTTATGACTTTTGCTCCAGCACCCAATGTCAGGAAGATTTTAACATGCATTCGTCACACAAACTTGTCTGTGTTGCCATCAAATATTTAAGGCTGCAGCAAGAGAATAACAGAAAGCCAGCAGTTAATCAATCTTATCGCACTGCAGTCTCTTCAGCTGGAGCAGGTCACTGACACAATTACAGTTCCTTGAGGTGCCCGTGAACCAAATCAAACACAATCACAGCAAAGGCATTTTTCCTCCGACTTAGAAGCCCTCACATAGACCACTTAAAAACTCTTCACCGTGGAAGCATTTTGCCATCACGTTTCATACAAACACCTCTTGTATTTAAGAAAACCTTTCTCAGCTTTGCCACATTTACTTTCAAGCCTATCTGCAAGCAGCCCTGTGGTCACGCTTCATGTTTGAATGGAAATGCAAAATATGGAACACGACTGTCATAGCTCTCAAATTCTAATAAAAACACATCCTCCAGGTCATGTGGTGAAAATATTTCTGCAGAAAATGCTGATTACTGAGTCAGGTTTAGTGGAGTAAGTCAAATCTGCAGGCAGACAAAGCTTTCTGAAATCAAACGGTGCCATGGAGCTCTACAGCTTATGGATCTAGGAAGCTACCAAAGAAATCGGCTAATGAATTATTGTGATGGCAAATAGCAGTTTCAAGTAGCATAACAACTATAAAACTCAAAAAAAAAAACAAAAAAAAAAACAAAACCAACATCCCAAACCCACAGACAAAGCCTTTCTGTTTGGTCTCCTCATTTTGTTATTATCACTCTTTTAAAACAAATTCCAAGCTTCATGTCTGTGAAGGATCTTGACAGCTAAAACAATGCTCCTGACATCCACCATCTCCCTGGGCTCTGGCTACCAGCAAAGGAATAAGGACAATATGACACCAATTCAAAACAAATGGTATGTGGTAAACTTGCAGGTTGCTAGATCTTGTCCAGCAACTGCTCAGACTTCATTGTGAAATGGGAGCAAGCCTCCAGTCATCTAAATAAAGGAATAAAATCAATCAGATGATAATTGCTCCCAAATTCAAAGCTCCAGCAGGCACTTTGCCCCAGAGCACCGCACAGCTCCTGGCTCATTCATCACACCAGATTGCATAGGTGTTCCTGTCACTCAAGCAGAGCTGTAGAACAGCTATAAGCAATAAACACAAGCAATTTGTACTCTTCCAGGAGTAACATCTGTGCCATTGTGCTACAAACACACATTTCAGGAAGAGAAAAACCAAAGTAAAAACCCCACTGCATCAATTTCCTTTTGGTTTTTTTTTCCCTTTTCATTTTCCCTTGACCTCCTGCTGGAAGTCTGGATTCTGTGGCTGTCCTGTGCAGCCCCAGATTGCTGGAAAACATTGCATTGTTCCACCTCTACCTCGTGTCAGCACTGTAGGTATGACAGTCCCTTATTTCTACTACCACAGTTTGCAATGGCAGTACAACCCAGTGTAAGGTGGCTAACACCTATGCTCCTTTCTAAACCCTCTATTTAAACTCTCATTTGAACGATGCTTTGAGTATTTTAAATGTGAGCAAACCCAGGACATTTTTCTGAAGTTGCTTTGCCTGTTTTTTAGCTTTTTGGAGAAGTTTTCTCTCAGCACTGAAAGTTTCAACGCACTAAGCCTGTCTCCAGCCCCTGGGAATCCAAAGATGAAGTAACATTGTTGGGAGTGAAACCTCACCACTGTAGCTCAACCAGAATGACCTGAAGAGGTCCGTGGAGGCCTGAAGGCAAAGCTCTGCCAGCTTCTCTTGCTCTGCTAAGTTTCAACTATGGAGACACAGCCCTAGAGACTAATCTAGCAAGGTACAGACCAATTGACAAAGTCTTCCTGACTTCAACCCCATGCAACCAAATTAATTGAGTAGCTCTAAATTTGCCTCCTGTGGATGCTTTGGGTTCTATTTGCACTGTTGATCAACTCGGGCAATGAGTAATTTCTAATTACTTGCTGAGGAATACGTAAGCAAGGCTGTATAGATGTTTATTTTCCTCCTGGCGATTCATACATGTGTATGTCTCCTCAGAATCTAGACAAAGCGATGTTTGGCTTTGCAATGGCACAGAGCTCAAGCACTGTTCAAGTCTCATTTTTACTCTCCATACAATCATAGAAATTTAAAGGTTGGAAGGGATCTCTAGAGGACTTCTCAGGTCTCGTTCTCCCATCTCAGCCATGATGAGTGGCACACAAAAATGAACACTTACAATGATGAGAAACAGATCTGATGCTGAAATCACCCATCATAGAGACCTGACTATCAAAAAATATGTGTGTCACTGATGCATATCACTGAGGTTTTCCCTTTTCCAGTGGGAGAACAATGAGGTTGCATATTAGCAGTAACAAGAGGAAACCTCTTTTGAACACTGTGATTCTCAACAAGGATGCTGAAATAAAGCCCAAATATCACAATTCAGCCATTCTCCTTCATAATTTATTTTACATACTACAATGATGCTGATCACTTTTAATCCTATTCTCTCAGTGCCTAACAGCCAGGACTTCATTACACTGCACTTTATAGACAGCAAACCAAGAGGATGATCCCATCATTAGCAAGCTGGTAGTCAAAGCTGAGCAGTTTTCTTCCATGGATGAGTGTCCACAGAACTATGATATCACCTTCCCTCAGACTCCTGACTACAATACTCGTTTGTATTAATGCCTAACATGCTGTCAGCCAAGACAATGGTCACCCAGGGCATAAAATCCTGGATTCATTTCAGTTGGGATAGGCCTCTAAGATCATTGAGTCTGACTGTCAAGACTCCATGGCCATGTGCTTGGTGAACCCACTGCCCTGAAGCTGACCACTATTGTCTTCATGTGCTCTCCCTTCTTCCATTTCAACAGTAGCCCAGATATGGTACGAGATGGGGCTCGTAAAGAGCACTGTGTGGCAATAACCAAAACACAATGGTGAGATGAGATGAGTTGAGACAAGACAGTTTTTGTCTTTGTCAATGGGAGGGGGGAACAAACAAACAAACAAAAAAAGAGGCAAAAAAGCCCAGTTCTTGATGAAGTTAAGGAAAGGAAGCAAGCCAATTAATACACAACCTGTAGGTGCAGAGTAGAACCTCACTGGAAGATGTACAAGCTTCAAAGTCTTAGCTAAAGGAAGGATGATGACTGTAACAATGGTGCTTGAGCAAAGCAATGTGGGACCTGAAGCTGGAGCAGGTGAGCAGAAGCAGCAATGATGAAGCAGGCTAGTCAAGAACCAGCTGAAGTGAGAGATGATAGAGCTGTCAAAATCTAGTGAGAAGGAGATGTGAAGATGAGTGTAGATGACCAGTTGAAGGATGTTCAAGGAGCTGCAATTCCAAGCTTTTGCAGGAACCTCTGCAGGACAGCAGAGGTACTGAGCTAGTTTATGACTACTTTCAGGCTTGTTCCTCAAAATGATATGGAGGGTCTGCAGGATGGAGCCTTCCACCCCATTCTCATACCCTGCCAGAGGGATGATGTGAACAGCACACCAGGGAAAACCTTGCCCACCATCAATGGAATCTCAAGTTAGCAATCACACTGCTAACCTGGCACCCTTGATCCACTGAATCCAAAGGGAGTTTGTAAGGGTCTGCGGATTTCACTGCAAAATTACAGCACTACAGCTGCAGCACAACCAGCTCATCCCTGCCAAAGAAACTGGCCCCAAAATGCTCCAGTGGCCCCAGCCTCGGGATGCTGCCAAAGCCCTCCCTTCCTGATGGACAGCAGCTCTTATTTTGCCCCCTGCTCCATCCCAAACCACTTATCACCACGGCGGGGCAATGTGTAATTTGCATGTTTGAACTCTGCTCTTGTGCTATGCAAAAAACATCCTCCCTCATGGAAGAGCCAAGATTAACTAACAACTAGCTAACTAAAACTAACTAACTATTATGCTCATTGGTATTTTGACTTGAATTTGCTTCCTACTCATGGAACTGATGAAGAGGAGTGTGTTGACTCCCCAGACTGGATTCTCTCCTTTATGAGACTGACTTTACACTCTTGGTGGTAAAAATACAATCGCATTTATTCCTGTTTTAGGATACATTTCATCGTAACACTACACCTACAGGCTGATTTTTTTCACGTTGCAATGCATCACTCTCCCAAACCTTCATTAATGAACACATTCTAAAGCTCAGCCACGCTTCTCTTTCCATCAGAGACCTCTTGCCTCTCCTTCTCTGTGAACCTTATTCACAGGGGGCAAGGCCTGGCTTCACCGAACGAGGCCTGGCAAACACGGAGGCAGGAAACGCTGGGGAGAATGAGTCTGTCAGACTCATTTTCTCCTAGGTTTTACTGCTGAATGTTTATTTCAGATCTGGGAGGAAGCACAGTGGCTCCATTCCATTTCCTTGCCTGCATAATCCACTCACTGCAGAGCCCCACAAATTCCCTTTTCGCTTTCACTGCATCGAGGAAATAAAAATGTTTCTACAGTCACAATATTAACTCGGATTTTTTTTTCTTTTTTTTCAACCAGGCCTCACTTATTTATGTTGTCACCATGTTGAATTTTATGGTTAGACCTTTATGTTACCAGAAAACAAAACTTCTTGATGCTTTCATTCCTCACACACAGGTTTGGTTCTGTGACACCCACTTTGGGGAAGCGCTCCCTTTGCAGTCATCCCACAAAACTCCTTCCAGGCAGGCTCTGCAAAAAAACTCCTCCACCTCAGTCTCCTGAAATAGTACAATTGATAAAGTCTGTCTGCTTTTCCACTTTCTCAAAGACATTTTTTGCTTTTCAGGAGAGAAGGGAGGAGTTTCCTTGGAACCTTCAGAGCGCTCTGGCTCACTCCAGGCACAGGGCTGCTATGCCTGATTCACCACTTTCCTCCTCCTGACAGTAGTACTTCTAAATGCCAAATGGGGAATATTAAAACACTGAACTGAAAGATCTTCTGATGAGTTTACTATTAAACTGTAACAGATGGGACTGTCTTAAGCTCGAGGCTTTAGGAATGAAGCCCAATTTTGGATACAAATTAGTTATTGAGAATATTTATAGATGGTAAACTCCTCGGGCACGTGGAGCAGGATGTGAAATTACAGCACAGATTAATTGCTCGCCTTTCAACTGGCAGAGACATGTGGACACACTGTCTTGTTTGTTCAGAACTTCCAGTGCAATCCACTTGCTGGACTTAACTTCACTTCACAGCATGGTGGAGCATCCAAGTGTTCCTCCTGAGCAGCACTGCTGCCTGGCAGCAGAATGGCAAATGGAAATAAGCTGAGGAGGGGTGGATGGGAGAGCCAGCACCATGTCTGATGGATGCTTCCATCAATTAAACTGTAAGAAGTGTTTTGATCTGAAAGTAGTCATGGGTTCCCCAATTATGATAGCTTTAGACCTATTAGGTGCTCTGTTATTCACCAGAGAGCAAGAAATGGAACTGAACTGCATTTCAGAGTAACTGTTTGTTCTTCTTCCAAAGCACAAGGTGAACAGTGGTGCCTCTGGAAGAAGAAATGGAAAGTATCTGAGGGAGGAAGAACAAAAGGAAAAAAATAACTAGGAGGGAAAAAAAAAAAGAAAGAAAGGCTATGAAGGTCACAGTAAAACAAAGCAGTTCCTCCTGAATATATTTTTCAGTGAAATACAATATCAGATACCCATGCAGAGTCAAGTGCTTTCTGCATACAATGTTGTACCAATTACAGTTTGTTATAACCATCATGTACATTAGGCTAGCAACAACCCAAATACAACTTATCATCTGCCATAAGGAAAGAGCAAACAACCTGAACATCCATCCAGTCATATTAGAACCAGGCTGTAACACTACCGATGGAAGACACCAAACCAAGCAGTTAGGTGTTGTGATCCTTCTCAAGTAAATATCTGACTGCATCAAACAGCAACTCTTGAAGGAAGTCTCAGTGGTGAAGTAATTTTATTGCTCATTCATAGTGTTTGTTGTACTTAAAATAGACACTTGTACCAGTGGTCTTTTTATTATATGAAGGGGGAGGGAAGAAAAATACAAAATCACATATACCCCAGTCCTTTTTCTTTCTGCTAGCAAGGGGATGCAATTTGATCCAACGTGGGCTGAAACCTGAGTAGGTCACTGTACACCATGATAAAATTCCCTAATCCCTGAGCCAAATTTCCCTGAGGGGGCCCTCCTACTTCTCCTCCACTTTCCAAGCTGACTTTTCCATTCCCTCTCTTGTCTTTTCCTCCCCTTCATCTCTTTCATTTCCCCTACCTTAAAGCCTTGATATCTGATCTGCTGCTGATACTCGGGTTACAGTTTTTACAGCTTAGGCTGTCTATTGCTGTATACATTCCTTTCTTTCTGCTCTGCCGTGATTACTTACCAGAGCTTATTTTACACTGGTCCAGATGAAAGCAGTGCAGATGAAGAGAAACAGTCAGCCTGTTTGAACGTTACAGATAGGAACCTACACAAGGGCACATTGTGTTCCCCCTGTCATTCGGCTGCAAACATTTTGCACAGGGTAACCAATTTGTTACATTATTTGTGTCCCTCAGGTTTATGAAGAGCAAGCAGACATCTTAATTCCTAGGTGAAGCAAAAGAGTAACTGATCGCCACAAGGTTTTAACTTGCTCAACCAGCCAAAAACCCAACTGTTTTTTTTCTCCCTCCCTCTTTCCCCTTCTTGGAAGACAGCAGGCAACTGTCCTACTACGAACGCACAGTGTACATAGCATAGTTTGCACTGAAAGGTGACCGGCCTTTTGCACAAGGTCCTGCCGTCAGCTACCTCACCCTTGACCAGAAGTCACATCGGTTCAAAAAGCTGCTTCTGCCTGCCTTCAATTTCTAAGCTGAAATCTCGAGGTTTCTAACCTTAAGCAGCTACCCATGACTGAAGAAGAGAAACTCTCTATGCAAAACTTAACACCAGCGCCTAATACCAAAGCATTAACTGAAAATTGTGTAATTTTTCTCCTTCACACAATGTTGTTTTTGTTTCTTCCTCACCCTTTCAGACAAACATCTGTTATACTGTAGAAGAACAACTATCTCCCAAACCACTGAGTGTGCCTGCAGCCAAAGTAAACAAAACAAACCCAGAGGATCCAGCACAGTCAGCCTTTATATCCAGCCAGGATAACATTTCACATGTTTTGATTAAAATTAGCTAATTTGTAATTCTAGAACCTATGAAACTTAAAAGCTGCAATCCACGTAGATCGCATTAGGCGATGCTCTGAGGGGCCAGTGCCCTATACTACAGACTTCTGCAGCCCTCAAAACTATGTGGGATTACAACCAGCAATGACTCTTAGTCTCCGGTGCCTGCACAGAGCCCTCTCCAAAAATAGGATGTGTCATGTATCTCCCAAAGAATGATGTTGCTCCTCGGGGCTTGAAACTAGTACAGTTTGTTTCCAGAGAGCTGCAGGGAGGCGTTATTTTGCTCGTTCCCCTAACACCTCTCTTGTTCACCTCTTCAGCTGATGCGAGCTGTGTACAGGCTCGCCAGGCAGGCAGCAGCAGGAGGAAAGCCTGCCTTGGGCAGGAGAAGGGCACCTAAGCGAAATTAGTGGAGGGCAAAAGAGGAGAGAGAGGAGGGGGGACCATGCATTCCTGTTTAATTTTACACAGGGTGATCGATGCTCCAGAAAGCAAAGGTATTTTCACCAGGCACCAGGCGTATTTATACACTCGCCTATATGGCATGCATAGTGTGAACGTGTGGCAACTCCCAGGCAGCCCCCACTTACAATCAGCCTTTTAATAAATTACAAATCCAAATTAAATGGCAGTGCCTTTATCTCATAGCCAGGCTATGCTGGTTTAGTCACTTTATATGCGCGTTAAACAACAACAACGACAAGTTCAGCTGAAGTCTTGCAATACACTGTTCCCAACTTCGGTGAATTAAGAGACGTAAAACAAACAGGCATGAAACAGACACGGAACAGACGTGGGAAACAGGCGCAAAAAAATTAGGATCGGTCAAGGTTGGAGCAGCAACCTAACGATAAAAGAAGTCCTGAAATAAAGGTTTTGTGCAATCGCAGCCATCCTAACATCTGGAGCAGCCGCCTCAAGAGCTACCTCCAGTGCACAGCTGAACTGGCAGCGATTCCTATTAGGCAGGACAGCCCCTCCGCATGGCAAATCGTTCGAAAGCAGCCCTCGGAAGGCCACCTCTGCCCAGCACTTCTGCTGCGGCGGGGCTGCCAAGCCAAGCACGGTGGCAGGGTGCGGGGGAGGCGAGGGGGACAAGGAAAGAAAAGGGGTCTCCGCGCTTCGTTGCCAGAACGCTGCGCGGTTCACACCGCAGCGTTTCACTTTGACAATTTAATTACACAGTTGCAGCTGGCTACTGGGGGAAAAAAAT